>PVIU01006964.1:0-96270 GCA_004026605.1 Ondatra zibethicus | reverse complement strand
GGCCAGGAGGGATGGGGGTGGGCCTTGGACTTCCAACAGGGCAGGGCACCATGCCCTCTTTCAAGGAAGAAGGGGGAGGGAGGAGGGGTGGGGGGGTAGTGGGAGGGGACCGGGAGAAGGGGAAGAAAGGAAAAAAAAATTTATTTCTTTAATTATGTTCTTGAATGGAAAAAATAAAACAAAACAATGTATGGAAAAATAAATAAATAAATAAAAAAGAATTGCTTTAATACAATCTTTTCTCATTTAATCTATCTATCCCCTTCCCTATTCCCTTCTCTCCTCCTGCCCCACCCTTTCCCCAAACCCATCCCACCCCCATCTACTCCTAAGAAAGGGTAAGACTTTCCATGGGGAGTCAAAAAAGTCTGACACTTCACTTTGAGGCAAGACCAATCCCCTCCCCCCCATATCTAGGCTGAGCAAGGTATCCCTCCAAAGGGAATGGGCTCCAGGATGCCAGGTCAAGCACTAGGAATAAATCCTGGTCCCACTACCAGTGGCCCCACAGACTTCCCGAGCCTTACAACTGTCCCCCACATTCAGTGGATCTAGTTTGATCTTACCCACGTTCTCTGCTGTCAAATCAAAGTCAGTGAGCTCTCACTAGCTCAGATCAGCTGTTTCTGTGGGTATCACCATCATGGTCTTGACCACTTTGCTCATATTATCGGCCCTCCCTCCAGTGGGTCGGCCCAGTGCTTTGCTATAGATCTCTGTATCTGCTTCCATCAGTTGGGGGATGAAAGTTCCATGATGACAATTAAGGTAGTCATAAGTCTGAATACAGGCAAAGGCCAGTTTAGGTGTCCTCTCCAGTGTTCTGCATGGTCTGCAATTGGTACAAACGTCCCATTCATGACTACAGAAGCACACAGTTTCGTTCACTTTGTGGGCAGGATGGGAAAGAATGACACCCGGGGTTGTAGCACTAAGGTCATTAAGAAGCTCATCTTCACTGGCTTATCTTGCCTACTTTTGATAAACATCATTTTAACAAAACAGGCTGAGCTGGGGTCATGCAAAAGCAAAGAGTGGCAGTGGTGACAGTGGGACACTGGTTGTAGATCTATAAAGGTAGCAAGGTGCAGGAACTGATGGCAGCTGTGACAGTGCAGTAATAGAGCCATCAGCAGTGGCAGAGTCTCAGGAGTGGCTGGCTGCCACTTCAGAGCTGGGGGGGGGGGAGGTCAACAGCCTCAGCAGCAGCAGCCCTAAGGCCGGGATGGAGGGATGGCAGTGGAACAAAGCAGCTGAGGGACAGTGGTGATGACAGCGGTGGCGGGTGACAATGGAGCAGTAGCTGAGACAGATACAGTCATGCTGTGACATCAACAGCAGTGGCCAGAAGCAGGAAATCTCTGCTGTGGCCACAGCAGCAGTGACAGTGGCTACAGCAATGGGAAAAGGCTGAACAGTTCCAGAGAGAGAGAGAGAGACAGAGACAGAGAGAGGCAAAAGAACAAGCAAGTCAGAAGTAAAGGGAAGGTAGGGCTGTGTGGAGAATGGACTCTGAAGAACGGAAAGTAACACCAGCCAGAGAAGAGACTCAGAGACTCTGCAGGTTCCTTTTACTGAAAGAATTCCAGAGAGCTGGCAGCCTTTAAAGGCTGAGGGTCTCAGATACTAGAATGGGGAAATACTGCTGCCAAATACTAGAGAATCCCAGTACCAAGGCCCACAAGAGGGCTGTAACACTTGTCACTAGAGGACCAAGGATGGCAGTATCCTGGACCCATGCAACAGCTGTTATACCACAGGGTGCCATCTCCTCCTGCTGGTTGCTTTGCTCTGCCTGCCTCTGGCTGCTATTAGAAATCAAATTTACAAAGCTTGCCAAGTGCCCACCTGTACTCAAGAGCTTTGCCCAACTTGCCTGTGATTTTTATTCCCACAGAGCAAACTCTAGCCACCTGATTGATGATGAGGTTAGATTTAGTAGGCACTTCTAATAGTCCGAAGTAATTTTAACCATTTAAATTCCAACCAGCAACAATTATATGTGTGTTTATTTATATGTGTATATGTTATGTTTTTATAGAATTTTTATGGTTTGGGTGTGAAATGGTCCTCAGGCTTTTGCATTTGAACACTTGGTTTTTAGCTGATGGTCTACATGTGAGAGTCGTAGAAACTTTGATAGGCAGAGCCTAGCAAGAGAAACTGTTTAGTGTGTGTGTTTGTGTGTGTGTGTGTGTGTTTGAAGAATGATCTTGGATGTTTATTGGGATTCCATTAAATCCACAAATTGCTTTTAGTAAGATGGCCATGATCACACGATTAAATCTTCCAATCCATAAGCATGGGAGGTCCTTTCCTCTTCTCATGTCTTTCTCATTTTTTCTTCCTATCTTAAAATTTTAATTTTAGAAATCTTCCATTTCCTCATTTAAATATATATCCAGTTTGTGTGTGTGTGTGTGTGTGTGTGTGTGCATAGCTATTTTAAATGTTGTTTCCTTGAGTTTTAACATTTATTTTCAGTCTGTACATCATTGGTATGTAAGAAGGAGACTGGTGTAGGAAAAGAATTTTCCAGCTTTATGAACATTTTGGAAGGGTCCTTAGGGAATCATATCAAGTGCAAAAGGGGACATTTTTACTTCTTTACCTGTTTATATCTCTTTATTCTTCTCTTGTCATATTGCTCTAAGATGGAAAGTACCTTGTTGAATAGGAATGGAGAGAATAGAAGCCCTCTCTTGTTCCTGATTTGAGTGGAATCTCTTTGGATTTTTCTCCACTTAGTATGAAGTTATCTATATTTGTCTTCTATAGCCTTTATTATATAGATAAATGTTCCATTCATCTAGCCCACCCATAGTTTTATCATGAATTGCGGTTAGATTTTGTCAGTGGCATTTTCTGTGTTTATTTAGACATCCATGCCATTTCTTAACTTGGACACATTAATGTGATGAATTAGATTTATTGATTTGCATATGTTGAATCATCCCTAAATCACTAGAATAAAGCCAGCTTGCTCAAGACGAATGATCTGTTTTATTTGATCTTGAATTTGGTTGCGGACACTTTATTGAGAATGTTTGCATCTCTATTTAACAGAGAGAAAGACCTGTAATTTCCTTTTTATTTTTCGTGGTGCCTTTTTTCCTTTGGGTATTATGGTAATACATGCTTTGTAAAAGAAATTTGAAAGCCTTCCTCTTCTATTTTATGGAATAATTTAATAATATTGGCATTGGCTCTTTTTTGAAGTTCTGGCAGAATTCTGCAGTGAATCAATCCAGTCCTGGGCTTTGTTTGGCAGGGACACTTTTTATTAATGCTTCAATTTCTTTCCTCTTTCTAGCTGTGTATAAATATTTATTTTGTCTTGGTTTAATTTTTTCTATGGCATATGTATCTAGTAGTTCACCCATTACCTTTTGTGTTTCCAATTTAATGGAATATTATTTGTATGGAGTGTTAACTTAATTGGTATATATTATGAAGTGTCTTTTATTATCTCTAATTTTATAATTTTAATTATTTTATCTTTCTTTTAGTTAACTTAGCAAGTGATTAATTGATTCTTCTTTATCTTTTCAAACAATTCAGCTTTTCTTTTCTTTCTTTTCTTTTAGTTTATAGACATTCATTTCTGTCCTGATTTGATTTTTTTTTCCTGTCTCCTGATTCTACATTTCATTCTTCTTCCTTTTTGAAAGATGCTGTGGTGCATCTGTATCATTTAGCTATTTAATTGATATTTTTAAAAATTTATGTAGGTATTTAGTGCTATATACTTTCTTCTTAAGGCTGTCTTCATTGTGTCCCATATATTTTGATATGTTGTGACTCTATTTGCACTCAATTCTAGAAGTTTTTAAATTTTATTTTTTTCTTCTTTGTCCCAGTTATTGTTCCATACTATGCTGTTTAGTTTCCATGAGTTTGTGTCCTTTCTGCAGTTGCTTACTGTTGATTTCTAGCTTTATCCCATTGTGGTCAGAGAGCATTCTGAGTATTATTCAGTTTTCCTATGTTTATTCAGAATTCATTTCTGTTCTAATATGTGATCAATTATGGAGATTGTTCCATGGGATACCGAGTAGAATATGCAGTTGTTAGTGTTCTGGTGGACTGTTCTATGATTTTCTTTAAGATTCATTTGATCTATGATGTCATTTAATTCCAGTAATACTTTTTGTCCAGATGTCTCATCTCTTGGTAAGAATAGGGTTTAGAAATAACTTGACTGCTACTCTTTTGTTACAAATCTGTGGACTTACATCCAGTAGTACTTAGTTTATGAAATTGTGTGTGTCTGTATTTTGTGTGTATATGTTTAAAATTGTGATATCCTCTTGGAGAGGATGATTGTGCTGTTAATATGTATGAAGCAACCTTTATCTTTTCTGAATCTTTCTAGATTGCAGTGTGCTTTTTCAGATCTTATGATAGTTACACCTGATTTACTTTGTTCCATTTTCTTGGAATATCTTTTCTGGCCTATTATCCTAAACTTACAGCTGTCTTTAAGGGTGAGGTGTGTTCCTTTGAAGCAGAAAAATTTACTGATTCTTCTTTCTAATCCAGTCTGCTAAGCTGTGTTTTTTAACTGGGACACCAAGATCATCAACATTTACCATTATTATTGAAAAATGTACATTAGGTCTTGCCATTGGTTTAGTGGGTTATTTCTTAGATCTGTTTTGATTAATTGTTCTGGCATTCTCTATTAACCTCCTTGGCCTCTTTGGTGTGTTTATTCTTTCCAGACTTAAGAATTCCTTTGAGTGTCTTCTGTAGAATTGGCTTAATGATTATAAATTCCGTTGCCTATTTTGATATGGGAAATTATTTCTACCCAAATTTGAATAGATAGTTTCAGTGGGTACAATACTCTGGGTTGACAGTTATGGTCTTTTAAAACACAAACTTCCAACAGGGCAGGGCACCATGCCTTCTTTCAAGGAAGAATGGGGAGGGAGGAGGGGTGGGGGGGTAGTGGGAGGGGACCGGGAGAAGGGGAAGAAAGGTAAAAATTTTATTTCTTTAATTATGTTCTTGAATGGAAAAAATAAATCAAAACAATGTATGGAAAAAAAAGAAGTGTGATTAAATCAAAATAAAACTATTTACTTCTGGTGTGTGACCCGAAAAAAAAAAACATAAAACACAGACTACATCTTTTAGGCTTTTCTGGCTTTAAGTGTTCCTGTAGAGTAGCAAAGCATTATTCGGATGGTCTACCTTTATAAGTGACTTGACCCTTCTTGTGGTTTTTAATAAAATTTATTTTGCCTGTGGTTTTAGTGTTTTAAATATAATATGTTATGGGGAGTTTCTTTTCTCATCTTGTCTAGTTAATATTCTGAAGATTTCTTGGGCCTGACTGGGTATCTCTTTTTTTAGGCTTAGAATGTTTTCTCATATGATTTTATTCAAAATATTTTCTATGCTTTGGGTGTGATGTTCTTTTTCTTCTTCTACAGACATAATTGAAATATTTCATCTCTTTTTAGTGTCCCAAAGAACTCCTGTGATCTCTCTCTCTCTCTTTCAAGTTATCATTGACATTTGGGAATGACCCAATTCTTCTACCTTGTATCCAAACCCTGACACTCTGTTTTCCATTTTGACTTACCGGATTTTCCTGACTAGCATCATTTCAGTCTAAATATTTTTTAGTATGTCTGTATCATTAATGAATTTTATTTATCTCTCTTGAAATGACCTCCTCATTTCATTCAGAATTTTGTTCTTGTTCTCTTGGAGTACATTTAGTTAGGTCTCCTTCAACTTGTTTGAACATGTTTTTGAATTCTTTGTTTGGAACTTCTAAGTTGTTCTCATTGAAATCCATTTGGAAAATACATTTAATCTGGGTGTTTTTGTGTGTTGTTTTGCTTTTCATGTTTTGAATTTTCTCTTCTGGTACCTGCACATCTGGAGTCAGGCTGTCCTTTGAGTTGAGTTTCTCTCTCTCTCTCTCTCTCTCTCTCTCTCTCTCTCTCTCTCTCTCTCTCTCTCTCATTTCAAATCTCTTCTTTTTCTTACAGGAGCAGACTAAGCTGTAGTAGGTCCCATGTGTCATTTTCCTCTGTGGGATTGCTATTTAGGATGAGAGGCTCTACCCTTAGTCTTCCTCTTCAATTCACCTACTGTCTCAGGTCACTTTGGTTCTCCTGCCTGGGTCAGGAACTGTGGAACTCTATGTGCTTATGGGCCTTCCTCTGAGACACGTTGGGTCTCCTCCCTGGATTCTGTTGCCAGGAGTTTTGGAACACCCTTATGACTCCTGTGGCATATCATTGTTATTGTTAAAATAATCTTACAGACATAGAGTGTACTCAAGTTAACTTCTCTATATGTTATAGAGCTTATGTTATTAATATGCATAGGGCATTTGCATGCTAATTTTTTTGGTTTTTCAAGACAGGGTTCCTCTGTAGCCTTGGAGCCTATCCTGTAACTCACTCTGTAGATCATGCTGGCCTCAAACTCACAGAGATCTGCCTGCCTCTGCTTCCCAAATGCTGGGATTAAAGGCTTATGCCACCACTGCTAATATTCTTTATTGGCACTTTTTACAGTAGCCAAGTTGTCAAAACAACTTAAATGCCCATTGACAAATGAATTGATAAAGAAAATGTGTTTTTAAAATATTATAGAATTAGTCTTTAAAAACAATAAAATTGTACACTAAAGACTATATGGGTGAGTCTGAGAATATCATGCTAAGTTAAATAATATCAGGCAAGAAAAATAGACATTGCAAGGCTCTCCTCCCTAGTGTAGGAATTAAAGGTATGTGACTCCCAAGTCCAGATATTAACGGTGTGAGCCACCACTGACTGACAATCTTGTGTAGCCCACTGTGGCCTTGAACTCACAGAGATCCATCCACCTCTGCCTCCTAAGTACTGGGATTAAAGGTGTGTACCACCACTGCCTGGCCTCTATGGCTAACTAGTGGTTAGCTCTGTACTCTGATGTTCAGGCAAGCTTTATTTGTTAAAGCACAGACAAAATACCACCACATTTACTTTTTTTGTCTAAAATAAAGAAAGAAAATTATAACTAATATAAGAAAAATATATACAATAAGTACAATAACTATATAAATGTATAAGGCAATAAATATATCAACAATTTCTAGTCTATTTGCATTTGCCAAGTTCAGAGAAAATACTGTATTATCTAATCTATCTTGGTGAGTCCAAAGTCTAGTACCTAATACTTTCTATCTTAACTTGTATCACAATCCAAAACTATCTTTTGATGTCTCTCAATCTTATATACTTTACACCTCATTAGTGAGTTTCTTTTCTGAGTCTCATAAATAAGGAAAAGACTCTCTAGTCTTCAATTCCTTCAGAGACCTGAGAAAGGAAAAAATATTAACTGAGTAAGCAGGGCTGGAGAGATGGCTCAGTGGTTAAGAGCACTGCCTGCTCTACCTAAGGTCCTGAGTTCAATTTCCAGCAACCACATGGTGGCTCACAACCATCTCTAAATGAGATCTGGTGCCCTCTTGAAGAAGAGACCTGGTCAGTCATCCTCATCACCTTAGACCATGAAACCCAATATGGACAAGTTCAATAGAACCGCTATATACGGGCTGCCCATGCATGCTTCAGCAATTAATTAAATCAATTCATTCATTCATTCAAGCAGAAAACACAAGCAAGCAACTTCCAAAAAAAATGTGAGAAATGACAGAAACATCTATCTGCCTGGACAGTCACCCAAGGTTTCTCTGCAGCATTGGGGCACCCATCTTTGGACTACAAGTTTAGCATATCTGACAGACTTTTCTGTAAATCAGATTATTCTGAAGGGCTGTTTTGGCAAAGATTGGCAGTCCTTTCTTTTGTGTCCTGCTTGTGTTCTCCGATTTGGACAGCATACTGTCAGCAGTTGAGGCAGTATATACAGTAAATGTACAGCTGACAGATCTATTGGACTATCCATGGGACGTGTATATGTGCACTCCACTTGGACTGGCCATTTTTTACAGAGCTACGGGCACATCTGTCCTCTGGAGAAGCCACTGTCAATTCTGTAAAACTCTTGCGAAATTATGGCATTTCTCCCTTCTATAGTATCCCAGCAGGGTACCAGTGTACAAACCTGACTTTTCCTGTAGGGCAACGGGATACCTCCCCCCACACCATGAAGCCATGGTGTGAAAAGGATTCAGTCAAGCCCTTGCTCTCATAGCCAAAATCTGCATACAAATAGTTCACCATAAACTTTCTTTCTTAACAGTAGTCACTGATAAGAAAAGAGCCTCATCCAGCAGGTAGTATGTCTGCTCTAACAGCCGACTCAGGAAGGTGTCACTACTGGGTCTTTTCCTCCTACTTAGCAGGTTACTAATATTCTGCATTTACCTTTACCTTGGTTTCAGCTAACACAGGATCACAGCCCAGGAAATTAACTGTTTATACAGGACAAAGCCTGAGTTGCTAAAATTAGATTCAGAGAGAAATATTCTCACCTGGGCACCCTGCTGGAGTCAAAAGCAAGGTCTTATTCCTTACCCTTACGCCTTACCCCTATGTCTGATGCTTGTCCTTATGCCTTGTGCCTTTATGCTCATCTTCTCATAAGGAATAAAGAAAATTGCAGGAAAAATCTACCTAAGACAGTCAGTTTGTTTTATTGACTCGGATCCCATTTCCAAATCAGTTTTTGCTTGCCTGAACCCTGCGAGAGTGCTGGGAGAAGCAGCTGTATTATTTGTTGTCCTGTCTCTGCATAATGAGAAAGTGCAGGGCTTGTCTAAAGACCTGGCTTGGGTGGTCTGTTTACCTGGATCTTCTCAGCTAGCCACCTCAAAATTGTTCTGAGCAGTTTGTAGTCCAAAGCCAATCTTTAGGGGGTATTTTTCAGCTTAGTGGTGTTATCACAGTCCTGGTGGAATTGTCCTTGTGGGACCCCATCCTCCTTTTGGAGACTCAAAGGTCACTCACTGTCTGGCATGCTCATTGTTTACAGCAAAAAACTCACAGAGACTCAGACCTGAAATCATCTACAAGGAGGTAGATGAAACTCTTTTTTAGAATTAATAAGGGCTCTATGTGACCATTAGAATCATGATAAAAAGTTTAAAATATATATACATATATGAAATATATAAATATATTTATATATATTAATCCTATAAATCTTATACCTTAAGAAAAGCTGTTAAAGAGTCAATATAAAACCAAAGGATTATGAGATTAGTAGCAATAAAATAGTTCTTAAGCTTTTGTTTTTATTCTGTTCCATATCAGGAACATGTTCCATATCTGACATGAGACAAAGATTTTGGATTTAACCTTACTAGGCATTTAATAAGCATGCTTGGGTTTACAGAAGACTTAGAATTTACTCTCTGATTTTCAGACAAGTTTTATTTATTAAAACATAATTAAAATATCACTGCTCAGCCATATTCCTTCCTGTCTCTACCTCCCTAGTGCTGGAATTAAAGGTGTGAACCACCACTGCCAGTCTCTGATTCTCTTTTAGACTGGATCAATCCTGTGTAGCCCAGAGTGGCTTTGAACTCACAGAGATCTGTCTACCTCTGCGTCTGAAGTGCTGTGATTAAAGGTGTGTGTCACCACTGCCTGGCCTCTATGACTAACTAGTGACTTAGTTCTGCACTCTGATGTGCCCGCAAACTTTATTTTTTAAAGCACAAACAAAATACCACCATGGCATGAAAGAGACAAACTAATAGAAACAAAGACTGGGTGGGTGATTTTCATGGAATAAAGAAGGAAGAACGGGGCATTGCTAGTCATTAGGCGTAAAGTTTCTGCTAAAGTCAAATGTGTCAGCTTGAGAGGCCTTCTGTGGAATTTAGAAATAATAGTTAGTAATGCAGTAATATATATTTAAAACTTTTTAATAGGTTAGATTTATTGTGAAACATTCTTATCATAATAAAAATTTACCAAGAAAACTTCTAGATTCCCTCTGGGAAAGTTCCTCAGGACTTCTACTGACTTACAGAACTTGCTTGCTTGTTATATTTTTAATCACAAATGTTTTTCAATGACTGTGACTATTTGAAATTTTAGGTGTATTAGCATGCTTTTCATTTAGTTCACTTTTGTATAATTTTATTTAAGATATTAGTAATTTACCCTTTTCTCCATTTTCTTGTTTGATTTTACTGTTAATTAATCTTAGTACTATTTTAAAACAATTAAGTTATCTCATAAAATGTCACTCTAGTATATATGTGTGTTTTGTGTTCATATAATTCTAATTATACCTTTACCTCTACTCATAATTTTATTTTATTTTAATTTATTAAGAAAATTGTGTCTATGTGTATATAGATGTTCATGTGTGTATCCACATGTGTGCTGCATTCATGTGGAGGCTGGAGGCAGACACTGGCTATTTACCTCAATTTCAAGAGCTATAGTATAATATAATTGAGCTGCATACTTGCTCATTACCACATACAGAATAAGTTGTATGCAGAGCATTATAGAAAAGAAATTCTCTCAGTCTACAGAAGCTCCAGATAATCACTTATTTGAACCAAAAATTATAGCTTTATAAAATTGTATATAATTCCACCATTAAAGCTTCTAACTTACTGTTTCTGATAACCTTGTTCCAATCATTTGTCTTTCTATTACTGATTATTACTTAAGAGGTACCCTTTCTCTACCCTTTTATTTCCCATAAGTCAGCTCTAATTGCAAGTGGTTTTCTGTCTGTCTCATGGCTAAATCACTGAAAGCAATAGACCTTTTCAGGCTCTACAGTTAATCTTAGCCATAATGGCAAAATTTGTAATATCGTAATGTCAAATCCATTCCACAGCTCATTTTACATCTGAAGGGGTGGTTTTAACAGCAATAGGAATTCTGTTGATAAGATCAATACATCTCTTATAAACTTGTGAGATATTTATTAAACTAATTTTTATATTATAGTAATAGATCTTGCTGTTTATCAGTTAGTGACTTGCAACTCAAACAGAAATAGCAGCTCATGTACTTTACACTTGAATTCTATGAACTCTGTATTCTGCTTTGTCATGCACATTTTCATACTCATTATGTAGACTTCATTCAGTTTTAACTCCTTTCTCATTATCCTTTGAGGTAGTTTATTTGCATTGATTTCTTTTGACACAAAGAGCCATAGTTCCTCATCACTCCCTTGATGACTGTTGAATAAAAGGAAACAAACTTAACACAGTGTCCCAAAGGCAGGGTAATAATCAAAAGCATTTGAAAAGTATACACCATGCTTATTTAATGTAGCTTTCCTTGTATGAAGAGAGTTGAAATCCTCTTACATTTTCCAAGACAAATGTTAGTCTAGTTTGCATATGCAAGCTCTTTAGTAAAACAAGATAAACATATGCAACTGTAAACCGCTCTGTTCTGATTTGCAAATGCCTTCTACTTTGCAGTGCAACGTCACTGTAGTAAAAGACATTAAAAGTAGGCAATTAGAAGTAGGTCTACAAGTTAAACATTACTGTGGGAAAACAATGCAAAACATTTTAATAGTTCATCTCTATTCCAATTAAACTCCTTGATTCTGACACCCCGGAAGCTGACAAAAGAAGTCAGCTGAAGACAACAGGCATATCATTGACCCTTCTCTGGACTTCATTGAGCTAATTGAAATGCTTTCTTTTATCCATTGACTTTAAGAACACCTACTCAACATATTTGTGAAAGAATACAATCAATGCAGCATGAAGGGCTTTATCAAGGACAACTTTTTAACTAGTAGGTATTAAGTATCAAGCTTGTTTCCTATCTATTCATCTGAGCCCATCAAACCCCTTGCTTTCAACCCTTATCTTTCCCAAAACTGGACCTATCTATTACAGAAATTCCCCTCCCCCCTTTTTTCTTCCCAATATACAAGTCCCTACTGTGAAGACTCATTTTAACTTCCATCACTTCCATCTCTCTTTATTTTTCTAATATGCGATGTTGGTCTCCTTTATTGTATATTCACCATCTTATAGTTTTCCAAAAATAAAATGATGATTGCTTTTCCAAGTGATTATGGTGTTTTTTAATTTTAATTACAGAGAGATATACTAGGTTGATGACTCCTTTAAGGTATTCTTATTGTATTCCCCTTTGGATATTTATTGAGCATTTCTCGAATGTCAGTCATTGCTTAGGTTCTCCTCTTGTCTCCTTGAAGACAAATTTCCTTTGCTTATAAAATAGAAATCTTTAACAGAAATAGCCTTTAAACATCTTGTCAGTAGAATAAACAGTACAGTGGAGAAAAATAACCTGCTAGCCAGATATTTTATCACTGTGACCAAATACTTGAGACATTTAAAGGCTGGGTTTTGGCTCACTCTTCCAAAAATCCAGTTAGCACCATTGTTGTTATCTGTGGTGAAAAGATGTTGTATCACAAGGTTGCTTGCCTACGGTAATGGCCCAGAAGGACAGAGAGACAGAAAAGGGATAAAATACCCTACAAAAGAACAATCTCAACAGATCCCACTTCTTTTTTTCATTATTGCTATTTTTACCTTTTCTTCTCACACATAATACATCCTGACCGCAGTTTCTTCTCCCTCATCCCTCCCAGTCACTCCTCCTCCCTTCCCTTCAGAAAAGGGCAGACCTTCCAGGGATATTAATCAAACATGGCATATGAAGCTGCAGTAAGATTAGGCACCTCCTCTCATATTAAAACTGGACAAGGTAACCCAGTAGGAAGAAAAAGGTCCCAAAAGCAGGCAGAAGAGTTAGAGACAGCTCCTGCCTCCACTTTTAGGAGTCCCAGAAGAAGAACAAGCTACACAACCATAACATATATGTAGAAGGCCTAGGACAGACCCTTGAGGTTCCCTAATTGTTGGATCAGTCTCTTATCAGCTTAACCCTATCAGCCCAGGTTAGTTAGTTCACTCTGTGGGTTTTCCTGTGATGTCCTTTCCTCTCTGGATAAAGCCTCTCTAATGACAATTCACCAGGTTCTGTTCTAGAGGGGTATAGCAGCATTATATTAGGGATAATTTCAATGACTTTTTTAAACTGGCTATGTTTGGTTCTATCCTAGGTCTCTGGGATGTCCAGCCTCTGGTTCCTTGCCTTCCAGGTAGTGTTAAGAGTGGGTGTCCTCTCATGACATGAGTCTCAAGCTGGACCAATGATTGGTTGACCATTTCTAAAATTTCTGTACCACTTTTACCCCCAACACATCTTTCAGGCAGGACAAACTGTAAATCAAATCTGTTCATTGGAAATCTTGCCTTCTTATAAGAGATGGCCCATTTAGACTCCCTATTCCCCATTGCTAGGAGTCTTAGCTAGGGTCCTCCTTGTAGATTCCTGACAGTTTCCATTGCAATAGGTTTCTAGCTTGTCTCCAAGATGCCCTCAAATTCTAGTTGTTTCTCATAGTACTCTCTCCCTTCATCCTTCCCAACCTGATCCCCCCGTTCCCATCCCGATACTACCCCCAGTCTACCTGTACTTTCTATTCTATTTCTCCTTCCCAGGGATTCATACATCCCCCTGTGAACCTCCTTGTTTCTTAGTCTCTCTGGGTTGGTGGATTACAGCATGATTATCCTTTCTTTTGCAGCTAATATCCACTTATAAGAGAGTACATACCATGTTTGTCTTTCTAGAACCCACTTCTTACGTTATCAAGTAGTGCCACTCACCCACCTTCAGCCCATGAGCCTTTTGGGAAATTATATATTCAAACCATAGTAACAAGGTAAAAAAATGCTTCCTGAATGATGTATGAAAGCATATTAAAACTTGTATGAACATAAATCCTCCTAGCACTCATTCTCTTCTTGCAGATGCATATGTTGCTAACCCACAGGATGTCTGCACATGTCAATCTCATTTGTGGGTAAATACATTATTGTGATTAAATTCTGACCAGTAGATCACTAGATATGTGTAGATGTCAGCTTCTCGGATTTGGCATATGCTTTTTGCCTTTTTTCTTTAGTATTTACTGAGCGACTTCAGTTTAAGCCTCGATGAAGGTCTGGAATGATAAGAGTCACACCCTAAGAATGACAGGGTAAGAAGCTGATGGGAACATGAGTTTTTTGAGTTCTGTGAAATTGCTAAAATAATAGCCTTGGGCAAACTCTGTAATAAACGTGATAGAGGAATAAGCTTTTTATCTTGTGCAAGCCATTTTGGAGCTTATACCTTTGTTTGGGGGTCTATATTTTATGTGGATTGACCTATGTCTCATATATCATCAATCTAACTAAAAGTGGATTTTTCAACTAATTGATGCATTTTCAAAAGAAAACCTGAAAATAAAGCAAGAATAAGGATCCATTTGTATTTGAAGCTAAATCACATTGTGCGTGACAAAAGGAGGGGGAAAAGAAAAAATTCTTTAGGTTCCTTTTACTCAAAACAAAAATCAAATTATATAAGCAATAATAACAAAATTGATTTTAGTATCTTCTACCTCAGCAAGCTTTGGCGAACGAGCAAAGTTTACTCTATTTTTTCATAGAAATGCGAAAAGCAAGCAGACCATGATTCCTAATGCAAGATACTTCATCATAAAATTTCACCTATCGTCATGTGACTACGTGTGAGCATGTGAATGTGTTTCGGCATGTAAGATGTGCATGCAGATGTGACTGTGCTTCTGTGTACTATGCATGTGCAGAGGTCAGAAGGTAACTTTTGGATGTTCGTTCTCTATCTCATCTTTCCATGGGTTCCAGAGATGGAAGTGTTCTCTTTGTTTTCTCAATGGTCATCTTGCCAGCCCCAAAGAGAGTGACTGAAAATGTTCTGCATACCACTCATCTTTTCCTCCTTATTTTGTGTAGCTTAGGGTTTTAGGGTACAATGCTGTGTGTGTGTGTTTAAAGGGAGAGTTTTTAAGCTCTTGTAAGAAAAATTTCCTAAATGTTTATAATATCACTATAGCTAAGCTTCCTAGTTTTTGAAAGACAAAGTTTTATATTAAATTGTTTTATTAAAGATATCCTAAAATAAAACTAAGAATCCTTATTTTTATAACTTGTTTAGCTGTAAAATCAAGCAGCTTTAGATGATTCATTTTTCTTGTATTTAGGCGCGCGCGTGTGTGTGTGTGTGTGTGTGTGTGTGTGTGTGTGTGTGTCGTCTGTATGCCTTGTGTGTGGAGGTGCCTGTAGAATAGAAACTAGAATTATAGGTGCCTTAAAAGTGGGTGCTGGAAGAAAAACTCACTCAGGTTCTTGAACAGACCAGTGTAGCACAATGCCTGCTCTTTGTGCTACACGCTATGCTATGGTTCCTGAATCAGGCAAGGAGCTGGAGATTGAAACAGACACAGAGACACAGGTAACCCCAAGAATGCCCTCCTTATTGTGTTCCAGGGCAGCATATATAGGGTCTCCCTCCACGTCCTAACTCTCAGCTGCAAGCCCACCAGAAACCACTCCCTGGACATCAGGAACTCCTGAGGGTCTCATGCTCAGAGCAGCTGCAAACAAGTTGTTTGCTCAGAGCAGCTGCAAGCACAGGAAAACAAGCTGTTTACTCCAGTAGGCAGGGGGCCACAGGAAATTCAGGGTCTGGGAGTCTGCTGTCCCCAACAGACTAGCAATTGTTTTTCACTTCCAAACTATCTCTCTAGCCCTCTAGACAATTTTTAGTTAAATTAAGTCATTTTCTGGGTATGGTGCTGCATGGCTTTAATCCCAGTATTCTGGAGGCAGAACAGAGCTATGTTAGGACATCCTGGCCTATATATTGAGTTCCTGGACAGCCAGGACTGTGTAGTGAGAACTTTTCTCAAAATTTTTAATTATTATAATTATATAACAGTACTAATAATAATTTGGAAGTTCAGACAGAATATTTATTTAATATTACACATGTATTTTACTCAAAATTCATGGGTTCTTGGACCATAACTAAGTAGTTTAAAGGGCAAGTTCTCCTTAGTGTATTTTTTTCTATGTACTATCCAAAGATTTAATTTCTCACTAATTATTTCTACATTGACTGAAAGTAGAAAGGGACATAAAGGCCTTAAATCTGGCGCATCTTTTTGCATTAAATCTCTCTCTGATGACTCATTTTCAAACTAAGAGGATGAATTTACATCAGTGTAACCATGAATGCATAGTATCATAAGAAGCATATGGTCGGTTTCTCAATAAGATAGGTTGAGATAGAATGGACTGTTGATAAGTCTAAAGCACTTAATGGATAAATATGTGATTTATAGTTTGAGCTATTAGATAGTAGACAAGGAAATAAGGAACTCCTGGGAAAGGAGGCACAGCGTGTGTTTTGTGATTAGTCAATACACAAGTTTAGATCAGCAGAAGCATTTGAAGAAGCTACCTAAGGATAGCTTCACACAATGACTACAGAACTGAAGAACTTACAGGTGTTTGATGAGAGAATAATGGGGTTGTGCCTCAGTAGCAAGGAAATTTTAGGCATTAATCTTTGCAACATATTCCAAGTAAGACTTAAAAGGATGAAATTATGAAAACATTGGATGCATTAAAAAGCAAGACTAGATAAAAGTTTCAAACAGTAATGGGAAATATCAACACATAGATCCAAAGAACTAAAAATATAAAGAAAACTCTACATAGGAAATCATAAAAATTAGGTAAACTTGGCAATAAAAAACCCATAAAATAAATAGAAAGGGTTAGAGATAAGGGTAACATAAAATTTCTCAAGAGAAATTGACGAAGCTGAAAGTTATCTGTAATGTATAAAAGAGAAGACAGTTAGAATTCTCAGTTCTTAACCTAGACCAAAGAAATTCAGAATGAAAATATAAACAAAGACTTATTCAAACATAGAAGTGATGAGTAACTTCACCACAAGCTGAGTGTCACTACAAGAAAGTTAAAGGAAATCATTCAAGCAGAGAGAGATACCAGGAACACCTTAAACCACTCAAAAGAATAAAAACACAAGCAACTGTAACATAAGCAGCTGCAACTTCCTTTTATTACTCAAACATAAAGCTAAAGCTTAAGCCAAATTTTATAAAATTTGTAAGAGGACATTTAACCTTGAGTTTGGTAATGCTTTTAGATTTTATCCTAAGAATATCATCCATTAAAAATGACAGGATTATTTCTTCTCTAAGGCTCAGGACCATGGAGAAGATGAGGCAGAAAGATTGTAAGAACCAAATATCAGTCAGGACTGCAGAAAACAGCATCTTCTTGACCTGACAGAACCATGAACTCATGAACTCCCAGGAAGCTTTGGCTGCCTACACAAGACCTGCAGAACATAAATTCATTTAATATTCTAGCATGGAGGGACAAGAGGTTCTTGAGACTTCACCCCTAACTGAGGCAAATGGATAGTTGATGGCTTCTCAGGGAGAAAGAGTCAGTTTTCATTAAGGGTGTGACCCAAGGTAGGTCAACCATGCACCAGTGTATGACATCACACCCAGGAGTGTATGAAAGTACAAACTGGACTCAATGGTTTAACAAAAAAGAGACAAAGAGGACAGGGGATTTCCAGGTAAGGCAATGTGATTGGATCTAGGAGGAGTTAAGGGAAGGAGTGGGAAAGGGGCTGTAATAAAAATATATTGCATGAAATCCTAAAACAATTAATACAAATACAGAAAAGAATCAAAAAGAAAGACAGCATTTGTGTTGCCTGGTAAGCCCACCATACTCCATGGCAAACCTTAAACCCCCAAAGTATTTAGGTAACAAAAATTGGACCCAATGAAATGAAGAGGAGGAGGAGGAAGAAGGGGAGATGGAGGAAGAAGAGCTGAAGTCGGGTGCTTAGAGAGATAAAATAGATCTAGGAGGAGTTGGAGGAGTAAATACTATCAGAATACTTGTATGGAATTCCCCCCAAAAGAATAGAAACATTATTCTAAAAAATCAGAGCCAGAGACTGGGAGAACATGCATGCAAAAGTCTATCAAATTATTTATCTCCAAAAATTATAGAGAACTCTCAGAATCAAGTATTAAGGAAACTATGAAACAAATGAATGTGCATTAAAGGTTTAAATATAGTTCAGCAAAGTCTGTCCATATGACAGATAAATGGTTGTTAATCATTAAACCAATGCTACATGAAACAATGTAACTTTTCACATACTATTGCTTTTGGTGAATCAACCCAAAGACCAGTATGTATATTGAAAGCTATAACTACTGCCAAGGATTTAACTAAGCCATAGATATTTTCCCTGGAATATGTAAGATCCTGGTTTAATATCCAGAACCAAAAAAGAAAACCAAGAATGAAAAATTGAGGGAGTGAGGGAGGGAAAAAGAAGAGAGAGAGAGAAAGAGAGAGAGAGAGAGAGAGAGAGAGAGAGAGAGAGAGAGAAGGAAAAATGGCTGGGTGTACTGTACTTTGGAATCACACACCACAATGAATATCTGTAGCTTTTCTTTTTGAGCATTTCTCCTTCAAAAACATGCTTATATTAATATTATCAGATTTTTCTTTTTAAAGGTGTGGAATTTTTATATGCCCCAACAAATGGACATGGGAATTCCCTACTAATTTTTCTGTATTTCATACTATGTGTCTTTGTTGTTCAGGGTGTGTAAAATCCCATTCTACACACACTCATACACAGCCAACCTATTTGAGGGGAAGAAAACTGGTGATCAGACAGAGGTAATGCTACACGATCACCAGGTTTTTTGTTTGTTTGTTTGTTTTCTGTACTTGATACTGAGTGCAGCACAATGCTTTTTCTCTGAGTCAAATCTACAACTCTGCTTTGTGTATCTTCTTATTCTCCCAGGCCCATTAGTGTCTTCAAATGAGTCAGTGACATCACCAACTTCAATTTTTTAAATTGATCTGTCGGCCAGAAGGAATGCCTTTAAGCTGAAGCTGTACCACCACTAGTATCATCTCAAACCTGAATTTCTAGACAAAAGTACAGTGCAAATTAAAAGTAAAAAAGTTTGAAGGTTTCATTATTGTTGGTTTTGTTGTTTGGGAACTCAATTTTCTTTTTTCCAGTCCTTCTTGAAGAAAGGAATGTTATAAAATTTTCAGATTCAGAAGTGGCCCAAATTACATATATTCCATTAATAAAAGAACAGTAAAGACAATTTCCAAGATGCTTATACACTTGCCAAAATGAAGCAGATATTAGCTTTATTGTTGTTCTGCTGTTTTTCTTTCTTTCTTTTTTGGTACATCTGACAGCTATCAGTTGTCTTATTCATTGTCAAAAGCAGTACTACTCTAGCACTATGGAAACCTCTATGTCAATAAGAGTCTTTGGTTCATAGCTGGTTAATTTGCTGCATTCATTTTGTCTCTGAGAAAGGCTATTCTCATCAGTTTGCATATAATGTGCTTGAAGCAGGAGAACTATTACATTAATGAGTAATTGGGCATTAAACATCTCAACTACATAATTTGGAAATATTTTACAGATACACATTATTTTAAACTATATTGATGATTTTTATAATTTCAATGAAATGCACACATGTTTTAAAGAATGCAAGTTAATTGACGATAAACTGGAAATATATAAATTCATAAGTCTTATTAAAGTGAGTAAAAATTACCAGAGAAAACCTCATCCAAATACCTTATTATGAAACAGTATCAAACAACTGTATAGTTATATAGAAAATTATCTATAATGTCTATAATGTAAGAAAAGAGAAACTCTATATAATACAATATATAAGGTCAACATAATGTTAATTTTAAAACTAACAAGAATATCTCAGGCTGGTCAATCTTTAGAAAAACTTTTTAATGCAATATAGATGAAAAATCCTGGATGAAATATTAGCAAAAAAAATCCCAAAGTAAAAAGAAAAAGTGGCCTTTTATGAATATGCAGGAATAGTGTTGTTCCATTTTAAAATTAGTCAATGTTGGTCACCATTGTCAGAAAGGAATTCCCCATGAGTCTCCCATGTCTCTGCATATCTAGAAATGACAAACCTATTCCAGACATGCTTACATAGAATGCAAAGATGGTATAACTCTCCAGAGGAAAGGGCATGTTTTCTTTCTTTTCAGCATATTAAAAATATCATCTCACTTTGGGGCAAACAGTGGGTATGCTTACTGCAACTGTTACGTGAGCTTTAGGTTATCTTACCTAAGGCTGCTCTCTTTTTAGTGTACATAAGTGTGTGTGTTTGTATTTGCTTGTTGAATTGAAACTTAAGGTACCAAACCTAGTGATCCTCTGACAATTGCTATTCTGTGAATAATAAAGCATCTTTTCTCAAACTCAAGAGTCTGATATTCTATCATATGTAAACAGAGACAGGGTAACATCTAAGCTTAGGATTGGGTAAACTCTCAGGCATTCTGACACCTGTATTAACATAGGGGGATCATTTCAACTATTGCAGAAAAATCGTTAATGATGTTGAACACAAATGCACAATTTAAAATTCTTAATAAGTAAGCAAAGGAGAGGAATCAATTCAATCTGATGAGACAGTGAGACAATATGTTGAGACAACAGCACATTAATTGCCAAAAGTTAACATTTCGAAAAAATAAAATAAGACAAAACTGTAAGCTGCTATCACAGTTACTCATTTTTCTAAATGTCACATCTAGTCAAGATACATAAGAAAAATGTAAAGAAAAATACTAGTAGCTTAGAAAGAAAGACATGAAAGTGGTTTTATTCAATGGCAACATGATGATACATTTCAGAAAAGCTAAAAATGTTCAAGGTAAGAAATGAATATAGAAAATAAATGTAAGAGAGCCATGGGACACATACTCAATAGAGAAAAATAATTGCATTTAGGTATTTTAGCAGTAAATAATTTATAATCAATAATAAGCACAAAAATTATGCTTTAAAATTACAAAGTTGTAGGAAAAATTAAAATTACTATTGGTAAAGATTGTAAGGGCCAGACCACCAAGAAGTCTATGGTAAAAGAGTCTCTCCTAGAGATGGGTACATAAAATTACTGGAACAATGGCAATATAAATCGACATGTTAACATGGGTAGGGTAAAGTTTTGTGGGCTCTCACCCTTAGATGTAGAACTATGCTAATAGACCCAGTGGCTTTTATCCATATATTCATGTATGAATACACACACACACACACACACACAGAGAGAGAGAGAGAGAGAGAGAGAGATAGAGAGAGAGAGAGAGAGAGAGAGAGAGAGAGAGAGAGAGAGACATACCTTCGTGGGGTATTTTTTGAAATTGTCAAGTGATCCTAAAACTGAAAAGTTTATGCAACAGCTTAAAAGTTACCCTAGATATGTGGACACTGTGCTCCTAACAGAGAATTAGGTTATTTATTGGAAAGGAGTTGAGTGATGAAAGGGACACACATATCCATTTACCATAAAGAGACACTGTAGAGTGATGGGTAACGATGAGTTTATTTTATAATTTGTAGTAAAAATAATTCATTTTTCACTTGTCTCAACTCATTACAAAATAATAATTTTACATGGACTTATGAGAAAAGTAAAATATTAACATGGTGATGGGAAAACAGAAAACACAGAAGACCACTGTTGTAGGATTGAAATAAACAAAAATTTCTTAAACATTGAATAATTGATAAATTATAAAAGATTGCTTAAAACATTGCTAACCACAAAGCAAAAATATTGATAAATTTTATTTTATTAAAATTTGAGCTGTTAGCAGTCAAAAACATTATAGAGAAAGGAGAAATGAATCCCCATAAAAAGACCCGAAACTTGAACCTCAGAGATGTTTAAGAACTATTTGCCAAGAAATTCAGTCACCTGGCTACCACCAGTGGGAGAAACATGGTCCTGATGCTAGGGACCATGGTGTAATCATAATCACAACATCCAACAAAACACACATGTTGACTCAAAGCACTCATTCCTAGGAAATTTACCAACAAATTCTCTCTAGTGTAGTTAAAAAATTACAATATACAATTCTCTTGAAAATCTGGGAAGTACAAATTAAAGGCATTGCATAATATTATTATACATTCCCCCACCACAATGGCTAAAATTAAAATGATAGAAAATATCATATATTGATTGCACTGAAAAAGATTGGAACTTCCTTCTCCAAAAGTAGACCACATTTTAGGCCCCAAAGCAAAGCTTGAAACATGCAAAGAGTTGTAGTAGAATAAATGTAGCAGTGGGTATGAAGAGAAATTACATAAACACAAACCATTCAAGTATTTGGTGATTGAGTAATACACTACCATGTGTTGAATGGGACCTTGAAGAAATTAGAGAGGGGAAATTTAAAATAGAGAGGAAAATATAAAAGCAGAATTTATTATAACTTTTTTTATATAACAAAGGTGATTCTAAGAGGAAAGTTTATAGTTATAATTCAGAGAGATCTCAAATAAATTATTTAATGATATATTTTAAAGTTTAAGAAAAAGCTGAAGAAAACAAATTTTAAACTAGAAACCTAAAAAAGCAACAGAAATCAGAGGAAAGTAATGAAATTGGACTAAAAGAGACATCAATTTCAGAGCTGATGTTAGGAAAATACGATCAATATTAATAAATACCCTTTCAAAATAACCCTGGAAAAGAGAGAAAACACAATAAAAATCAAAACTGAAAAGCAGAACATTATGACATATTCTTAGGAAATCCAGAAAACTTATATCCTAATGGGACTGAAAAATCTAGAAGAAATTGAGAATATAAACTTGAGTAATCACTGTAGTAAATATTATTATGTCCCCTTAAATAATTAAAAACAGAAGTACCATATAACTCGGCTACACCCTTCCTTATGTATGTCCTAAGGTGTCTAAGTCAGTGCCTCACAATGGAACTTGTATGACCAAAGTGGCTGTTGACCATTCAAACTGGCTTAGACATGGAATCAGCCTATAGGCACATCAATACATGGATGAGTTTTAGAATATTTGCTCTATACCCAACGAAGTTTTAAGTTATATAGAATAAGGAAATAATGATGCTTACAGAAAAATGGATGGAAATCTTGACCACAGGTACCACCAACTCAGTGTGACATTTTTTGCTTCCCGAATTTTTACTTCTTCTACCATACTACTGCCTTCAACCCCCCAGTTTTCTTGTATTTCTTTGGGATAACCTTCCTGGAGTTCAACACCAAGAGGACATTTTTTAGTCCTTCATTTGTGATTTTGTGGCCTGTCATACTGTATAAAATCAAGGTACATCTGAGCATGGGTTCTCATGAAAGTTTATTATAATATGGTATAATTTTCCATGTATATTAGTCAGATTTTTCCTAGCCCACAGTTTTGGAGACTGAATCCTGTTAATGGATGGTCCATGTTCTCCACTGGTGTGGGAGGTCCTTCTGTCTATGTGTTGCCTTTATTGGTTAATGAATGTTCTCTGCTGGTGTGGGAGGTCCTTCTGCCTATATGTTGCCTTTATTGGTTAATGAATAAATCTGTTTCAGCCAGTGCCTTAGCAGAATAGAACTAGGTGGGAAACCAAACTGAATGCTGGGAGAAAGAAGGCGGGGTCAGAGAGACACTATGGAGCCACCAGAGGAGAAAGACACAAGCTGCCAGCTGAAACCTTGCCAGTAGGCCATGAGCCTCGTGGTAAAATGTGAAATATGGAAATGGGTTAATTCTAGATGTAAGAGCTAGCCAGCAATATTCTTAAGTTATTGGCCAAACAGTATTGCAAATAATATAGTTTCTGTGTGATTATTTCAGGAGTCTGAGCTGCTGGGAAATATACACCCTCTGCCTATATACACAAGTGTTTCACTTGCATTTTCATGTGCTATGGCAAATTGACTTATTTCTTCCTTTCTTGATCACAAATATCAAGCTGACCACAGTTCCAGGCTTAACTACCTAACCCTACCCCACCACCAGGGGGCAGAAGCTGAAGTGCTTAATTTTCGGATTCAGTTTCTTTTACCTCAGCACTTAAACATTGTGCTTTTCTTAGCTTGGGTACAAGATTAATATTGTCTACAGTGCATTTTGTTCATTTGGTGGTTTTCATTTTGGCACACATTGTGGTATGTGTGTGTCTTTGTGTGTGTCTGTTCAACAGTTCCATGATGATGTGGGATTCCCCTCTGTATGCTGTGAATGTCATTGGTTAATAAAGGAACTGCTTTGGGCCTATAGCAGAGCTATAGGGGAACAAAGCTAGGTGGGGAAAACTAAATGGAATGCTGGGAGAAAGGAGGCAGAGTCAGAGAGAAGCCATGAAGCCCTGCCTGAGACAGATGCCAGAACTTTAGCTAGTAAGCCACAGCCACATGGTGATACACAGATTAATAGAAATGGGTTAAATTAATATGTATGAGTTAGCCAATAAGAAACTAGAACTAATGGGTCAAGCAGTGATTTAATTAATACAGTTTCTGTGTGATTATTTTGGTGCTAAGTGACAAGGAACCAACAAGCTGCCTCTTCCTACACTGTGATTCGCCTGTGTAGGAGTTCAGATTATGAAGAACATATACAAGACCTCACCATGTTACTGACATGCCATTTTGTATGAATATGTGTATCAGAAGCTGACTGGAAGGGGGAATGTCTCTTGTTGCAAATACCAGAGGATACTTTTTCCTTCAGCAATTGGCATGAATAAGAAGGTTGTATTATGGTCACCTTCAGTGCAGAGAATCAGTCAATAAGCTGGCACATTTATTGAGTGTTCAACTTCAAATAAATCCCAACTTTAGAAGCTGTGTTCATGAATTCCCAATACATCATTCCTCTTAGAATTTGTATATAAATTCACAAGTCAAAAGACTCCATACTAATAATATTTTCTTTTGAATATGTTTGTTATTTCTTACTTTCATTTTTATGAACTTATGTGATACCTATCAGATATCAAAATCACAACAGTGTATTTGAGATTTTGTTACTATTTTTCAAAATCATAATACACTTGGGTTGAGTCTTTTGCTTTAAATTGATTTGGTACGAATTTGTCATAAATAGTTTTGCTTTAATTTAGCAAAAAAGGAAAGACAATTAAGGCACAAATGTGTAGTGAGCTAATACAAAAAATATAAATATTTTATATTTTTAAAATAACTGCTAACAAGCAAATTAGCTCCTGAATGGAAAGGCAGTAGATCAATACTGACAGTAAAACTACAGAGTTCTTGCTGATCTCATATTGTCTGTGAATGCAAACTGTAAAAGAGGTCCCCACAGGCCTCCAACAATAACCTACAAAGAATGAAACACAAAGAGTATCGAGCATAAAGACAGTTCAATTTCCCAAGACAACCAGTTCTTGTCACATCAAGCCACCTATTAGTCACAAACTCATGCAACTAAGAATTCTCTGGCCCCCTGAGATTGCCTTTCATCTTGAAGGAGATAATACAATGAAAGGCTTCAGTTTCTTCTGTACCTTGTTTAGTTTATTGTTTTCAATAGATCAAGCCATTTATGATGTTGCTATCACATATAAACAAGATGCTATGCTCTTCGATTGGAATATAACATCAATGTGCCAGTAAATGGAAAAGAAAAGGTAAGCAAATGTAGAAATAAAATCATATAGCTGAAAAACAACCCATATATTCATAGTATTTCATAATATCTAAAATTCTCAAAAGATACTAATTGGTTAAATTATAAATATAATGGTATAAGAATAATTTGAATATAGCCATATTTAAGAGTAGTTTAAAATAACTGGTCTAATGTCTTATATAATAGATTTAGAAAGTAGGCTCAATGGATACAAAGCTGACAGTGTAGCAGAGCTGGATATTGTAATAGAATGGCAACTCACAGATCCACTTTGGGACACCATCTAATGTGAATGTAATATTTCTCCCATCCAAGCACTGGCCAGATCTTATCCTGCTTAGCTTCTGAGATCAGGGTGGTGTGGTAATATACTAAACTGAGATATTTCTAACAGGGGTTCAATTTTCCATAAACAGGCAATGTGATACAAAAAGAAAAGGAAAACTTTACCTCTCGATCTTCCTCATTCAGAGTCAGTGTTGAGTAGATGCAATGTATGGTGTCACTAGCTAAATGCTGGAGTCCTAGAGTGGATGCCTCCCTTAAAGATTGCCTAATCTGTCCTAGACAAAGCAGACAGATATTTCAGTGGGAAAACTGTTATTTCAGTTTTCCCACTGAAATATCTGTTGCTGAGTTCTGTCGTGACAGAATGAACATGGTGCAATTTGCATATAGATGAGGGAAATTCTTGAGCAGGGTTTTCTTCCTACTTTGTTGCCCCATCCAGTCTTAATAGAAGGGGTTGTACCTAGTGCTATTGCAACTTCATATGCCATGTTTGGATGATATCCCAGGGATGGCTGCTCTCTACTTTAGGACACAGAAGAGGAGTGGATCTGGGAGAGAAGAAGGGTCTGGGGAGGGAATGGGAAGAGAGGAGGAAGGGAAAACTGGGGTTAGGATGTAATATATGAGAGAGCAATAAAAAATGAATTTAAAAAGAAAGAAAACAAAAGGAAAGACATAGATGGCAATAAGAGGGCTGAAGACACTCCAGAATGACACAAGTGAAATAGAGACATGGGAGGCGCAGGGTGAGCCATAGCGGAGGAGGAATGTGGAGTTCTGAAGGCACTGAGTATTATCCGGAATGGTTCCATGATTCTTTTCTTTATCTATAATATAAAAGTAACAAGATTTTTTTTCATGAAAAATTACTCTCTAAAATATGTAGAGAGTAAAGGAAGAGTAATGAACCTGGACACAGAGGGAACTGTAAGATCCTGGTGGAAGAGTCCTGAAGAGTTGATAATGGATAGATCAGTTGATAGACAAAGAGGAAGTCATTCATTACAGAGGCATAGGTACAGTACAGTTTATGGGATTTGGTTGCTAATGCTGCACAAGTTAGATGTCTGCAGTGACAACCAGCTTTCTGTTTGGGGTTTTTAAATACAAACAAGGAAATATAATTAAACAGAACTCTTTCACAAAAATTTCACAAAAATGAAATATTTTAACTACTTATGAGCGCACAGCATTTTAGCTGGACATAGTAGACATCTCCAGCAACTTGTGGCATATATACTTTGAATAACTGAGATATGGTGGTTTCCATGACTCCAGAGAGTGGAAGCTGTGCATGTAAGTGAAGAAAATAGGAAAAGTATTGGTGGCGAAGCCTTAAGAAAGGGGCATCCAGAGTCTCAGGGAAAAGAACTGGGAAGAGGATTCCAATAGTAGGATGTTCTGAGAACCAGGAAGAAGGATGGTTAGCATCCCGAGGAACTCAGAACAGGAAGCAGTCACTGTCCCTGGGGTAGAAGGCCGAACATGAAAGTGTCCAATACTCATTTCAAGTAGAAAACTATAGGAGGTGCTAATAATATGAATTTAAGATGGTCTTTAGAGAACTAATGAATAACACAGAGATGTTATGTGTGACTGGCAGTGCCAACAGCTTCTCCTTTAAAAGAAGCTTCATTCAGAGCAAGGAGATAAGGCTCCTTTGTGTGTAAAAGTAGAGGTGATTCTGCATTTCCTATGCTCTTCCGTTGGTTCTTTTTCTTTTTTCTTTTTTGGTTCTAATTCTGATTTGTTTGTTTTGTTCCATCTCATTGTATTATATTTCATTACTATTCCTTAGATGACTATTTTCTAACGAGACAGAAAGGGTGTGGGTCCTGATGGGAGGGGTAGTGGGGAGGAACTGGGAGGGGTAGGGATGGGGCAGCTGTAATCAGAATCTATTGTATGAAAAAAATTGATTTTCAATAAAAGAAAAAAGCTTATCTGTGAATTAGCAGTACAATAATTATTATAATACAGTTAAGCCTTCTGAGGTCTTTCTATGTACCACCTCCATGCCACACGTAGCAACTAAACCATCAAATCATGGAACACCTTTTAAGTTTCATTATTCTCACTTCAGAATGATAAAACCTAGACTTCTAAAGATTACACTGTGTGTCCCAAGTCCCCCAGTTAATAATTTATGTGATCTTAATTGCTATTTCAATGCCCATGCACAGATGGGAATTTTAGGTCTCAAAATAGAGAAAAACAACAAACCAAAGGGAGGCATTTTTCTTAAATTTGTGAAAATGTGATGGGTCACAAGTATTTATAAATAAAAGGAACCAGGTTGAAGGGATGGGTTTAACCCAAAGAAAGAAATTAGAAGAAAAATCTAAGGGAAGACCAGGGTAGACCTACAGGGTCTAGCGTATGGGTGAGGAGACTGCCTGTGCATAAGTTATTATATTGCATCTTCCAGGATAGCAGAACTGAGACTATCTAATTACAATTACTCTTGCCTTAAAAGTCCATCTCTTCTTTAAAAGGATAACAATGAAATACTTTCCCCACAAGTTTCACTTTGAATAGCTGCAGAATGATAGGAGGATTTGAATTGTGCATTCACAGTGGTTCAAGCAGCCATGTCTAGCTCTGCATGTATGCATTCTCCCAGGCATCCCACAGAGGCAGATCCAGGACCAACTTGAGCTCATTCCTGTAGTTATGGTGAACTGTGAAGAGCCTTATTGTCTTATTATTCTGTTTTTTAACCCTCAGGTTTGCATCTTTTCCTTTCCTAATGCCTTTCCCCCCCTGCACCAACCATCAAATCCAGGACCTTGGGCATTCTACCAAGTGCTCTACCACTAAATCACACCCCAAACACCCTCAGTATATTTCAATGTCCTTTTTGTTACCCTGATGTTTTGTTTTCTCCCCATTTATAACAAACCACAAAGACAACCATATTTTTTAAAACTTCCTTTTCCTTACCTCTTGCTCTATATTGTGCTCTGGCCTTTAGAAGAAAGACTCTAAGTAGCCAGTCTTCAGTCACACACACTCTTCACATCTGCCACTTTACCAAAATCAAATCTTCCTTAGGACTTAGCAAAAGGCAGGTGACATGAGAGGTCCTTGTTGGATTAATGATTGGGTAGGGATTGTGTGTTTACAAGTTGGTTATTAAACACTCGAGTAAACTATATCTTGATTATAAAATCAATACGCTAAGCCACACATTTGGTTTATACAAATGAAAACACAAAATGGCTTATTATATCAATATCAGTAAATTTAGATGTCAGCAAAGGCAGAACAAAGATCACCACTGTAATGGCCCAGCATTTTACACTTTGCTAGTTACATTGATTTGGATCAGCATGCCGGTTAGTGCTGGATCTGGAGGAGATGAAGGACATGGCTGAAACGAGACCATAGAAGAGAAAAAAGAGAAAGGAGCTTCTTTCTAGAGCCTGATACTCTGGGCACTCCTTTTTATCCTCACCCATCCAACACTCTGAGCTAACCCTATTGTTCCCTTCCATCTTGATCACCACATTATTCATTAAAATTCACTTATTCTTTAAGAATATGTAGCAAATGATTTTGGCTTTCAACAAAATGACTAACCACCAGAATCCTACATAAGTGTGGTGTTTAATGATTTTGTTTAGTATACCATGGATCTGCATTTCTCCATTTTATACCAAAAGGAGAGTGTGAAGTAAGTCCTTGAAGAACTCTGAAGAAATTTTGGTCGCATCCATGGTTCCCATTTCTCCTGATCCACCCCAGGAAGCTATTTTCTTAGCAATGCCCATATTATTACCGGAATGGGTGACTGACACACTGACATGTACAGTGAATTGGGAGGAAATCTCGTCCAATACCAATACTTCTTCCACCAATTAATTGACAAAACAAGTGAGCAACATATGAGTTATCCTCAGGGGAGAGAGCTCAAAATGTATCTGGATTTATTGATTATCTCACATATCATTTCATATAAAGTGCCTATTTGGGGCTTATGCAAGTTGAGTAGGCAAGAGAATCACTCTAGAAAAAGTTAAATAACAATTCATAATATCAGTGCCTGATTAATCTAGACTGGAGGGGGGACTAGGATATATGATCACTCAAATTGTCCCAGAGGCAGTTTCTATAGCAAATCTCAATTCCTGAGGAGCACAGTAAGGGAAAAATGTCCCTCCAGGAGAATGTGGCATGTGGCACAGAAGCATACAGGATAAGGACAGTGTAGTCAGGGTCAAAGACCCACCTTCCAGAGGAAAATATGGTGCTAGATATGAAAGTTTGAAAACCTTCATCCAAATCACCTTGTCATGCAGAGAATGAAACAGAGGCTTTGTAACTGCGTGGTCAGTGTTAAAACTCAGTAAGCAGACTTAATGTGTCTGTGTAGAATTAAGAGAGAGCATCTGAAATTGTCTGGTAAGAAGAAAACTTGAAATCAAGATATTGTAAAAATTTTTTCTTAGAATGACAGCTCATATAGCCATCATATTGAGGAAAAATCTCTGGGCATCTATTGTCCATAGTTTTATTATGTTATAAAATGAAGTATTTGTTCACTGAATACTTATATATAACAGGACATGTACATAGAGATGTCTCTTGTTCCAGTGGCAGTAGATGCAGTGCAGTGGACTTCATGATACTTATCCTGCCTTACCCGTCTTCTTCACATATCACAGTGTGCTTGCCAATGCATCAGTTGCTCAACTAATTGTATTGCAAATAAAGTCCCAACACTGCAGTTTTTATTATAAGTATTTTCTAGACAAGAAACTCAACTTTAGCATGCTTATATGTGTGCCCACATGACCCTAAAAGGTGCTTCCTCCTTTGGGATAACAAGTGAATGCCACAATTACAAATAATAAAATCAGTTGACACAATGCCTGTTTCTTCCAGCATACAAACCTGCCATTACACCAGACATAATTCTGTACATCCACCTGTCTTTATGCAAGGTGGAAAAAATAACTTCCTCTTTCTTACCGTGTATGTGTGTGTGTGTGTGTGTGTGTGTGTGTGGTCTATATGGATGTGTATGGATGGATATATATATATATATTTCCTATATATAGATATAGATAGATATTTCCCAAGCTGCTGTATTATTTAAAAGAACAAGTACAACTCAAAGGGGATGAAAAGCACAAATCACAGGGGGTTGTGCGGCAGGATGTACTCCTTTCTATTCCTTGCAGTGAAATAAAGAAGTTCTGCATTAGTCGCTGCATTTATGAGCGGCTTAAACTCATGGCGAAAAAGAAGAGTGTCCTCTCCCCTCCTCCCATTTCAAGTTACAGCCTTACTGTGGTCTCAATGAAAAGTTAGCATGTGTTTTAGGTTAGTTGAAATCCTGAGTTTTAGAGCAGTCAGTTGTTATTATGCTCTCTTCCCCCCCCCCTTTTTTTTGATTTAGCAGGGCAGAAGCATACAACAGAATTGCTTGCTTTCTGATTTGCTTATAATTTCTATTGTTAAATAAGCTTGTCTACAATATGGACACTCACAAGAAAAGTGAAGCAATGGATTATGGCTTTTAAGAAGCTTTAGATAATACAGCCATGTTTGTATTGTGTGTGTGTGTGTGTGTGTGTGTGTGTAAGAGAGAGAGAGAGGCAGAGACAGAGAGAGATAGAGACAGAGCAAGAGAGCATGAGAGATGGTAAGGGCCGAGCACAGGAGGAAGGCAGTAAAGCCATGTGCACCTTCCTGATGACCCTGGCTAACTCCGTGAGGTCTTCTTGGGCAGATAGGCTGACTTCAGATTCTATTTGATGTGTTTCTCCTGATCTAAGTGTTTGCATAGCCAAATCCTCTGGGTTCTTCTTCCAAGCCATAGTGTCGAAGGTCTGTTCCAAGCAGCTGTTTGACCCTCACCTCTGCTGAGCTTCATTGCCAATTATTTTGTCTGTAGTATTATAGTAAAGGTAAGAAAACAACAATATTTGGCAGAATGTTAATGTTACTATCTTTATTGGGTCAATGGAGAAATTATTTTTATATTAATCACAAAATATATCTCTACAGCACTAATTGGGCAGTGGGAAAGTTTGATATATAACCAGCCTCAACTCTTTGAAACTTCAATCTCTCTTTCATAGTGTTTCCCACCATTTACCAGTGGCATATTTTATTACCAATCAGCTTTTCTACCCTATAATTATCGAAGCTGAGAGGCTAAAATATCCCTGGCACCTTTGTCTCTTATTCTTCTCTCTAAAACCTGGCAAACAAGACAAAAACATTCAATAATTCTGTGTTGCTTGGATAAATTAATGACTACCAACTACAAACCAATACATGCTTTGCTTGGGCTCCATATAAACTAACAACATGGCGGATTCACACGAAAATACTAAAAATGATTCTTATGAGTAGGACATGTCATTTAAACAGTAGTATAGTCTTTATTGGGGCTTTGTCTGCATTCAATTAAATTGGACCCTTTGCAGTTTGTGAGATGCCATATCAACTACTCACACAGTGACCTTTTTCCTACTAATGATCAGTCTGCGGTGTCTGGTTCCTTTGTTTTGAGAGAAGCCATTCAACTTCTTCCTTTTGATCTTAAAGAACAGTAATCCCATAACTACAAACTTCCAAGGTTCAAACTTCAAGTTTTTCTGAGTAGTCAGTTTGTACTAGAAATTGGTGCCTAATCATATACACAACCTCTTCAAGCTTGGACCAGGCAGACATGCTGATCCTTTACCCTTCATACTCACTTAGCCCATAAATACCTATGTATGTCCTATGTGACAGCTCTTACTCTAAGAGCTGAGAATACAAACTAAAGTAAAGGCTAGTGCTTTCTAAGTGTAACCCTTGAGTGGTTTACTCCTCACACCTTTTTTTTTTTTTTTTTTTTTTTTTTGGTTTTTTTGAGACAGGGTTTCTCTGTACTTTTGGAGCCTGTCTTCTAGCTCTTATAGACTAGGCTGGCCTCGAACTCACAGCAATCCGCCTGTCTCTGCCTCCCGAGTGCTAGGATTAAAGGCGTGCACCACCACCGCCTGGCTACTCCTTACACCTTTGTGTAGACCTTTTCACATGCCCTTCCAGCTCTTTCAAGTGGACACTGATGCATCCCCAGGGGAGGAAACAGGGAACTAATAACAGAAACAACTTTGCACAGCTTCTGCAATTTTTGAGTTGGGATCCTATCTCACTCTGCTACCAGAATATTCCCATTAAACTCCATCACAGCCCTCAATTATTTGAAAATGGGTGTGAAAATGAATTTTTACTCTGCATAAAATTGAACATGTTACCTTTTAGGTTACCATTATCGACAGCTTTCTCTTAGCTGTTTGTTCCCATTCTTATTAGGAAATTAAATATCTATGTCATTTCAAAGGATCTTCAATGACAATATTTTAAGGCACTAAAGAATACTTCTAAGGCACTTGAAATGGCCCCATCAAAATACCCAAACAAAACCCAACTCATTTCTCCTACTTCAGAGAAGAAGGGGAAATTATTTATATTTCACAAACTATCTCTTGAAATATGTATGTGTTTCCCTTAGATTTTCTAAATTGCCTCAAGTTTCTTTCCCTATGCAGAACACTCATTGCAAAAGCAAAAGCAAACATTTTCAAACTGGCATCTCTGTGAACAAAGCTGTAGTCTAGTTTATAGGCCAAGGGGCATTGTCTCAGATGCCTCTAGAATGAAAAGGAATTAGCAATTACACAGATCTTCTCCACCAGAGTTGCATTAAAAATAATTTAGCATACTTGTTACATATACTTTAATCATATTATCCCAAAAGTAACCAGCCACTGATCTCAGAGGTCAGTATATAATTACAGCAAATGTACAAAGGGGAATCAGCCCTATGCATTGGAACGGAATGCTGCACTGTAATCCATCTCCCCTCTCTCTCTTTCCTATGCAGTCCATTGGCAGAAGTCACCTCCTTCTCTTCTTACAAAATGTGAAGAGGAAAAGCATTATCAAATTGGTGAACCACTCAAAATATTAAAATGAGGAGTTGACATCACATAGGAAGATAACCTCATCTCTCAAGCATCTCCATTGTTATTGCTTTTAAATCTAGCATGCATTCTGAGTGAAGCTGCATAGGAATATCCAGTCTACCACTGAAAGAAGAATCTTAATTAGCCGTGTACATGTATATTTAACTCATGACCTTAGCCTGAAATGCAGAAAAAATGAGTAATTTTTTAACACTCTTCGTTTGATGTTTCCATAGCAAACCATACTTCATCTTCACAGGTTTTCTTAGAACAATACTTTCTGTTTCCTGAACATAGAGCAGGAGATCGTTTTTCTGATATCCATTCAGGAATCTGTCTGGCCCTTTCATCTCTTCATGTTGATGATCCAACCTTGTCATAAATGCCTAGCCTTCTGTTCCCCAAAGTTATGTGTTTTCCACCAATATCTATAATCCTATATTTCTTTAAAACTACTTTCTCTACTTAGGAAAATAGATCATTGATAGATAATGGGCTGAGCAGTTATAAACAGATAAAAATCATAAAAATATAGACATCAAGCTAGGCAGGGATAATTATAAAAAGCTAAAATTAGGACCTTTAGTAGAATATTTTGTTTGCTCTTTCTCACAGCAAGATAAAGCACCTCATTCAATCAAAGCATCATGATTCTTATGTAGTTGTAGCTTTGTCCCATCTCTTGAGTCCAATGCTTTGAATACAGAAACAGCAGTAAGCTGGCCTTTGTCTCACAGAGAGAATAAGCAAATGCTTGTGCCTTTTACAATATACTCTAGCATATAATAATGGGTGGTCTCACACTTTTTTTATATGAAAACATAGGCCACACAGTTTTCTAATACACTTGCAATCTCAGTTTGGTTTTGGTTTTGTGTCCTTTAGAGTACCTGGCAGTTTGTTGCTCTATGTGTCTCTATTTTTGGCTGTCCCATTTCAGTGTGAGTCATCTTAATGGTTTTAGCTGCAATGAATCATTGTTTGTCAAGCTTGCTTTTTACCATGGCCTGAACATTTTCAGAGAGCTCTCATCCATACCATGATCCTTAATATTTGCATATACAATGTATCAAATGGCCATCATGACTTCCTGCCAGGGCCCTTATTCAGGTATTGTAAGATAGTATTACACTGGTTGGTTTTTACAATTCTAGTCTTAATTTTCTCAGCATTTTCATCAAACTTCTTCTTTCCTATCAGCTCAGAGACTCTGTTCCACTGACTAATTTTAAACTCTGTGTACTTAATAACAGGCTTCTTCACTGACTTTTACTGGATCCCTCTGTCCATGAACACAGTTAAACATCACCAACTCAGGAAATAAATGTGTTTTTCTCAGTGCTGGAGATTGAACCCAGGGCCTTCCACATGCTAAGTAAGCACTCTACTACTGAATTCTAGCCAGACTGTCAATTCTACCGGTACCAATGTCTATTTTGTCTGAACTATTACAATAGCTTCCAGCATTTCTTTTTCCAGCATATAGTTTTACTCCATAAAATGGTATATTCTTAATATAATGACCACAATGAGTTTTTAAGGCAGAGACTAAAAAACTTCAGCTTCTTTACTATGAGTCTTCCAGGTGATCCTCCCTGAGTGTTGCACATTATCCATCTGGGTCAGGTACCCCTAAGCTGCGCTTTAAAATAACTTGTCATAAATATCACAAAACATACCAATATTTTGCTGTTATCTTTCCTCCTAAACTCCTTGACTTAAATTGGCAGTCTATTGCCTGTTTTGCACAGCTCCATCCTAACAATCTCAGGTGTGTCCCAGAGGATCAAATAAACAAGCGTTTGAACACATTCTGAAATCGTGTGGTCCTTTTTCTATTATCAGGAGGGCTGTGTGTTGTGTTCCCTCTTAGTGTTTCCACTATCTGTCTTGTTTTCCACTATTTTTTTTAAACAATGAGTATCATTCTGTCTATTGATGAGCAGTCTTTAAAAATAGACAAATATTTGCCTCAGGAAAAATGAGCCTGAGCTCATTTTCCAAAACCTCCATCAGACCTTTTAGGATTTTCTCCTGAGGCTTTTTGATAAAATTCCTTACTTCTTTTAGTTTGTATCTCTGAAAAATGTATTTGCAGCTTGTGAATCTGTGGAATTGTGTTTGAAACAAAACATTGTAAAGTCTCAATTTATATACAAGTAGTACCACATGTATGACAACTATTTAAATTTATTTCTGACAACCGCTTTACAACTAAATTCTATTAGCATTCCCATTTAACACACAGGTAAGTAAAGACTGAGATGACACATGCAGTCATAAGGAGATAAAAAGGACAGATGTAGAAATCTGAGGCTCAGCCTGGAGTCTTTGGCTTGAGAATTTGAGTCACTTATATGAAGATATGGTGTGGTCTGATTTTCTCTCTGCATCTCCTAAATGGCCTCCATTTGTACTAGTGGTAATGCTTCTCTTTAAAACTCTGCCATACACTTTGAACCTTAATGTAAAGTCTAGAAAATGTGTGAAGTGGTGCAAACACAATCACATAAAAGTCAAAGCACACAAGCGAAGTTCAAAGGGTTGAAAGACTCAAGCAATATGCCACGACCATAATTTCCTTCATGCTCACTGGAAAATATTCTGAAGCAGGATAAGGGGCAATGAAGACCATAAATCTTAGCTTTTTTTTTTCAGTTCCATAGACTCTGATCTCTTCCCCCCCCCCACAACAGCTTTCCTGAGCTTCTTCCCATTTGCACTTTGCACTTCACAAAGACATTGGAGCCAAAGGTGATGGGTGGGGCCGTAGCCTGTAGACAGCTGCCAATAGGGCCTGGACCAGCTAGTGGCCAGCAACGCCAGCTAGCTCTGAGAGCAGCCCACTGAGTCGTGGGCACTGTCTTGTAGGCACAACAACAAACAATCAGGAGCTCCTCAAAGAGAGACATAGAAACTTTGAACTAGCAAGGTGCTGCACTTTTCCTATACTCAAGCTGGTGTAGCTCAGAGCCACTGGAGCTTGCCGGTTTCCATGGCACAGGACCACCACACTTGGGAAAAGGTAAGTGTAAGCAGACCTCAGCAGCGCCAAAAATCCACTTTCGCAATGTCTGCTTGTAGAGGAAATGAGTTTTCCATGGATTTTATTTATAATTTTTAACACCTCACAAACAACACTAAAGAAGATGTGCGTTATAAGAAGTTCTATATAATTGGAAGTTAATGCGATAATTTTGCAGTGATTTCAATATGACAGTCTGAGAAATATAAATCTAATATACTCTACCAAATGAAATATGCTTGCTAATTTGAATAAGAAAATTAAAAGAAAGTAGCATTTAAAGGAGAAAAAGAGAGTCAGTGATGCAAACCCAAAATGATACTGCAGTTTTTAACAAGACAGGGTTATTTTAACTTTGCTGGCTGAGGTCTTTTGGTCCGTGTTCAAAACCTGCCTGAGAAACAGAGTTGATGCTGTTAACTGCTGGTTCTGAGATGCCCTGTGCCTAAGAAACAGAGTTGATGCTGTTAACTGCCGGTTCTGAGATGCCCTGTGCCTACAAGGGTAAGCCGAGCTTGGGAGGAAAGGCACAATGATGCTGTAAAAGAAATTCTCAGATTGCTGCTTTGAAGCAGAATTCAATTTGGAAAATAAATTTTCATTGTCTTCACTATAATTCCTCAGGAAAAGCAACAAAAAGATAGTACTATATGCATTAAAAGCCAAGTTTATACTTTTACCTATAAAAATATTTTGATACATATTCAGGATGTGCTATTTTAAAATAATTCCAAGTCTTCAAATTTGAAGAAATGTAACAAAATAGATATAGTGTGTTTCATTATTTAAGCTTAAAGCAACTGGAAAATAAAAAAAAAAGAATGAAGGCTATGTAGTGTTTTCCTTCCCTTACAAAATTCTGAAAAAGATTTTGTCTCTGCCTTGCCTTTCTCCTGCCATATATGGAAAGCTTAATAATGCTGACTAGTTCTTCCCTGACCACGTTTTAGTAGTTGACATGTACAGCACCGATCACTGTTACAAGGTAAGATGTCTGATCATAATCTTATTTAAAAAAATGACCAGAAATTTTGAAGCAAACTTACAACTAATTGAAAGGAGAGAAATATTGAAAGTAAGATGCTATAAAAAGCTAATACACCAACTGGCAACCTAAACACACAAACAGAGTAAAAAATGATACCCTAATGTCATAGTATCCTGAAGAGTAAAGTATTATTGTTGTTGCTGTTGCAATTATTATCATTATAAGTCTTTTCCACATCCAGTATCTAAATGAGCATTGACAACTGAACATGAACCGTATCCGTTTGAGTTTTGTCACAGTTAACAAGCCAAATTGATACAGATCAAAAACACCTTTTTCATGTCAGAAATAGAGCTTGGTTGTCAAAAAAGCGTAGTGATGAGTGACCATGGGGAGACATCCAGCAATAATCAATCGTCAATCAGTCATGGAAAGTGCTTACGCTGCTCTCAAAGGCGCCTCTTCATTACATTCCGTATGCCGACCTCAAGAGAGGGAGCTAAGGTTCCCAGCCATGAATAAAGCATGGCTTCCACACAGTGGAACTGAAACAGGAAAGCAACTTAAATTGGGTTTAGCATCCAATTTTATTTTCTGCTTTGGATTTTCTTTTCATTTAAAAACTTGCTATTTCTTTAAAAGGCCTGAGGACTAAAATGATACTAATCTGCTTTCTTAAAAACTGGAACCTCAACACTTCAAAAGTCAGAGATGTAAATGGGATAGCAGGGACTGGTTACTTTATGTAGACATGTTTTTATAAATGTTGATGTAAGGGCTTTGCTCCACAGTGGTATATGGTGAGTGGAGAGATGGCAGCAAAAGCTTAAGACTATTCAGAGATTAATCATAATGTTAATTTCAGATAAAAGTGGAATAGTTAAATCCATGTGATCACAGATTGGAGTTCAAACATAGAACACTTAAGTGCTTTGACTTGCAAGGGGATGTTTGGGTGCTATAATTTTGTCCTCTTGAAATCTGTACAGAATCCTATTGAATCCCAACAGAAAGCGAAGGAACCACTTCTCCCCATCTGCCTGCTTCCTTCTGAAGCATGTGCATTCTCTTTTCCTTACGCTGGCACCCGCCCTGCCCCATTCAGCAGAGTGCTTGCTTATGGGAGGCAAGCAAGCTGGCAAGGGAAAGATTCTGAATGTATTTTCCTAGTGAAAAACAGGTTTGCCAAAATAGTTGGACTTTATGAAAGGGGGCAACAGCTGTATTCGGTTTATAATAAATCTTTCACAAATCAGTAAAAGCAAATAGACAGCACAACTGCAGCCTATAAAATGGAAAATATTAAACAACAGGCAGTGAAGTTGTTAAACTTTCCCACAGACTGGGCAGGTTTTGGGGGTTGGGGGGAGAAAGGAGCCTAAGAAATCCACACATGCAACTCACATGAAAAAGTGAACTGAATCCCATCCGAAGAGGAGGAGGAATTATTGCTGATTAGAGGGGAAATCCTGTTAAGGTGACTTTTCTGGGCATCAGGATGAAGGCGCCCACCGCAGTTTCCTGCTCCTATTACTGAATGTTAGTGCAGAATAATTACTTGCTTGCCAAAAATGACAGGACATTGACCCTGCAGACTTATTGAATTCTCATTGCTTCCCTCCAGGCCATGTCGGGGGTTATTCAATTTTGCCTGAGGAGGACAATCTATTATGAGAGATGAGTCAAGAAGGCCTCCTTCTTGATTGCCCACCAAAACCATTATCGCGGCACAGAGAGGGCATCGGCAGGCAGTGGACAGACAAGGCAACACTGATCTCGATTACCCAGGGACAAGATACAATTTACATTACTTGAAGCCACAGGACAGAGGGCAATCAGCCCTGGGAATGGGGCGGCAGCCCTGGAGGGAACAGGTATTAACAGCAGAACAGCATTGGAGCCACTTGCTTATGCTAGACGTGACCTTCAGTCCTACAGGGTAGTAACTGATTGGTTTGATCTGTAATTATGTAAATAATTTTACACCGACGCACAGAATTGTTCTCAGGAGCTAGAAGGCACAGCATCCTAAAATGTGAACATCTTTGGATCATTTGTAATTTTACCCGATCAGTCAGAGATTTTTCTTTTTTTTTTTTTTCCATGAGGCAATTTCAAAGCAAAAGTGGTTGTTGTTGACCCAGGGTACTTGTTGCAATCAAAATTACTTGCCAGTTGGGAGAAAACAGCCTCAGTTTTGCAGCTGTCATTTTTTTTCCTTCACAATTCTGGATAATGAGTGAGTGAATCCTTTAAGCAAAGGCCCCAGTGTGCAGTGTGTTGAGAGTGATGTTGTAAAATTTTGATTTGAGGCTCTACTCAATAAGTCAATTTTACGGGGCTAATGATAACATATAAGGAAGTCCAGTAATGCTTCTGTTTAGGCTTGATCGTTAGCTAAACCTACTGGATCCCAATATCCTGTTAAAGTATTCTACTAAATTGGAAAATCGTACACTATTTTTATTTCAGTCGATGAGAAATGCTTTATTACATGTTTTAAAAACTGATTTAATTGAGAAAAAGAAATGCTCTCTCTTTTCTCTGGATTATAAAGGTCAGGGACTGTGGTAGAGGTTCTAAATATAATGATATGTTCAATTTAACATATTGGAATAATATTATGCTGAAAAGACCTAGTAACAGGGAGGATTTTGTAGTCTTGGGAGTTCCTGTCAGCAGGAGATACAATTCCAATAGAAACAGTGAATCACGTTGTCTGGATAATTGTGTAAGAGTCCATGGGAAAGTGCCGCAAATATGAAAACCTGCACGTGTTATTTCTGAATTCTCCTGCTATGCTATTAGTATTTCTGCAGAAGCTGAAAAGCAAATAACCTCACATTCCCCCATGAACACTGATTAATTAGGGCACAGAAACACAGTGGTCTGTGAACAAGCCTCACAAAACAAAAACTCCCTGTGATTTTATGCTTGGGGTTCATTCTGAATCAAATTAGCAATGAAAGAAAATTATATTAAACCATTGATTTAAAATTGTTAATACGTCAGAAAAAAAATAAAAACCAACTGTCTGTGCCTCTTAAATAATCAAAGTGCTTTCTTTGGGTTCAATCCTAGTCGGCACACAAGTTGGTATACTCTCAGCTCATTTCTGGGACTCATGACATTGAAATTGAGCACAATGTAAAAGCAATGCTCCTACTAAGTACTGTACAAAATAGTTCCTAAAAATGTTGAATCCTTTATTATGGAAAACATGATTTTTGGTAAAATGAAATAACATGATTTTAAGTCTAAGCATATTAAAATGTGTAGGTGCCTTTAAAAGGAACTATTTTGGTCTTATAGGTGAAGGGAATGAGGTCTCCAGTGTTAATCTTCCAAAGGATCGTGAAGCATAGTGGTCCCTGACAGAGTAAATTACCAGCTGAGACAATCTGGGCTAGAATTATACTGTGCAAATTACAGAAACTCTCTGTGCTTCCGTTTCTTCAGTCATGGGATGAGAATAACATTGGCACTTAGTTTACAAGGTTGCTAAAAGTATTAATTAAAAATAAAACTCTTCAGGGGAGATGTTTATAAGATACTACAAATTTTGATTTCAATAATTTTATTTTTTATTGTTAATTGTAAAGAATAATTACACTTACCTGCGTAATGGAAGCATGAATCATCTACAATAAAACCCAAAGATACACCATGAATGAGATATCAAATATTCAATTCCATACAGTCTGAATGTATTTGTATGGTGAAGTTAATGACAAGGCTGGGGAAAACCGTCACAGTTAGTCTTGGGGACAAAACAGAGATTCGTAAATCAAATGTCTGTCATAAGAGTTCCCCCCAGAGGCTCATACATTGTGTCCTCATTTGTGTGTGTACTTGTGCTCCATTCTTTGTAGATTCCCTTGAAACCACACTGTCACTGGCCGCTCACTTCTCAGAGCAAGACATTGTTGATACCATCCTGCATGAAATCTACACCAGTCTAGTTGAAGATTCTGACTCTGGATCCAGCAAACCTGGTTCATTTGTTGATTCTGCCACTTACTAGTTAAGTAAGCTTAACACTTACTAAGCTTCCAATTTTCTCATCTTTAAAATTCCTAGGTATTAATAATGCTTACCCTCAGTTCCTAATAACAGTTAAGTGGATAGAACATTCAATTTTAATGACATAGTATAGATACCCAACAATGAGCTCTCTAAAACTATTGCTTTCCAAATCATTTCCTCATTTTTCAATTCTAAACATCCAAGTAACAGATCTTTTTGCCTCCAATATAAATATCCAATCAACCACTTTAACATGGATAGAGTTTTTCTATGTTGCTTTGCTTGCTTTCAGAAAAAAAAAAAAAAACCAGTCTCTACCCCATTCCTTAGCTCTCCGAGTGTCTAGCTTCATGGGAGAGGTACTGGGAAAAGACATCTTATTGCCATAACTCTGTGGAGTTTCAAGGTCCATGCCACCACCAAGAAGCCTGCTGATGGCTACTCATAAACTCCATTTAAGTTTTTGGTGGCAGAGCCTCTTAACAGAGTTTCAAGTTTTTTTTACCACTGACTCTGAATCAGGAAACCTCTCTTAAAGGAACTATGCATCTGCTTTTCTCTAGCAAACAGAGCCTACCAGAGAAAAGATGGTTACCAAGAATCTGTGCTTGACTTTGTTCTTGTCTCTCTAAAATTCTTTTTTCTTTAAGCTTTGTCAGGCTTTATGTGGAAATCTTGTCCTACATTGGACACCTTTGGATGGAAATTTCTGTCCTACCTGGTTCCACAGCCATGCAGTCTAAAATAAGCAACAAAGGCTTATATTAATTATAAACTGTTTGGCCCATTAGCTCAGGCTTATTATTAGCTAGCTCTTACAACTGAAATTAGCCCGTAATTCTAAGTTAAGCCACGTGGCTTGATACCTTTTCTCAATAAGGCACTCTCATCTTTCTTCCTCTGTGTTTGGCTGGTGACTAACTCTGTCTTTCCTCTTTCCAGAATTCTTAGTCTTTTCACCCTAGCTATACTTCCTTCCTAGCTACTAGCCAATAAGCATTTTATTAAACTAATATGAGTGACAAATCTTTATAGTGTATAAGAGCATTATTCCATAGCAGAACAATGTTAGTAAAAGCTTATTTATGCAATCTTTGTGTTGATCCTGACCAAAACTTCCATCAATAATTAGAGTAGTTAGATGCATATAAAAAGGTTCCAAAGCATACTTTCTTTACAGTGGTAATGTGATAAGCACACATTTGGCCTAGCATAAGAAGGACAGTTGACAAGAGAGAAGTTTTCCTATGGACTCTTTATAATACTGACTGATCCAAGAAAGGAACTTTAGTATACAGATCGCATAAGACAAAACTTTTGTTTCAAGCTTGTACATTTTATACCACAGGCTCTATTATAGTTCAAAGGACTATATCAATATAGTATGTCTAATAATAGTCAAATCTCAAAATGAGCACATGAAACATTTTTAAATGTTTCATGAATGAATAAAGATGCTCTAAGGTGTCAGTTAAAATCCTAAAGTATAAACCCAAGTTCACATGGTATTTTTGTGGACAGTACAAGAATAAATCTATCATTTTACTTGTGAGTCAAAAAAGAAAAGCAAAACCAATAGAAACAACAACAACAAAAACACAACTAATGCCCTTGAATACTGTAGAAAAGTTTCATCACAGCTTCTCCAAGAAGGTAGAAGAAGTTGAGAAAAGAAGGACTTCGGATGATTAACGTGAACCTCTTCCTTGTATGTATCTAGGAAATTCATTTATGATTTTAAACACATGGAAAGTATAAGAAATAACTAAGACATTTCTCAATAGAAGGAAAAGGGAAGAAGTTCTGAATTGCTAGCTATGACTCTAACATGTGTACTTGAATGACTAGAGAAGTCACAGGATCTGTATTTCACAGTGTTTCTGCAGGTGCTAAATTCTTATAGGTTCTGACAGAGTTTTATAATTTTGGAAGTAATGTATACAGAATAGACTTAGAAGTAAAATTTTGAAATGTATGCTAAGCCCTTTGAAACCAGTATTTGGGAGGAGGAAATCTATTCTTTCCTTAAAATAGACCCAGGTCCCATCAGCAACACAAAAATATGGCAGGAGGCAAAGGTCAAAGGGCAGGGGGCACCTTTAGTCTGATAGTCTACATAGCAGATACTTTCCCTTTTCTTTTGATAAGCCACTAGGGTGTTTTGTTGCTGTTGCTGCTGTTCCTTTTGTTTGTGGTTTTTGTTTTGGCTTTTGTGGATCAAAAGAATATGTATTATATTATTAATAATATTATAGTACATTATATATTAGATGTAATATATTGTATATAATATAATATGTTAATATATTATATATATTATAATATATAAAGCAGGGCAGGACTATCTAACATTAGGGTTCAGTTGCCAGTGGCCTATTACCTCTAAGTAAACCACACATCCTAAAGGCTCAACAACCTCCCCAAACAGCACCACTTCCTAGAACCAAGCATATAAACAGGTGCCAGTGGGGGACACTGAATATTCAAGTGATGGCAGGATACAAATGACTTGCTCACACCAACAGGACAAGCAACCATTCCATATGTGAAGATATTCCATCTGTTATGTTCAAAAGTATTTGTTGAATTGTTTTATTTATAAACAATTATACATTTGCTTTCTTTTTAATACTTTTATTAATACCCTGAGAATTCCATACAATATAGTTTAACATATTCATCAATTCCAACTCCTCTTCTTATTACTCCTTCCATCTTCTCACCACTTCCCATCCAACTTGAAGAATATATTCTTTTTTTCCTTTCTTCTTTCCACATTCAATCCTATTAGTTTGTATTGTCCAACTTGACTTCGGATTTGAGCCCATCCTGTGACTTCACATATGCATCTGGCTTGTTGTGGCTGCCTTCTTGATGCTAATTCCACCCCTCTTCTGCAACAATTGCTGAGATTTCGTGGAGGCAGGCTGTGATATGAATGCTCCTTTTAGGGCTGAGAACGCCATCATCTTTGCATGTCCACGAGTGGAAGTCTCTGGGATAATTGTCATCTTCTACATAGAGAAGCTTTTCTGATGAGGATTGAGAGATGCTCTGATCCAAACCCCATCATGAGAAGTCATTGTATTCTTATAATATGTTGATAAGAATGGCCAAGTAACTAATCTTTCATTTCAAGCTTAATCATATAACTTACATATTTTATGCCTTATAGTAAGTATCAAATTGTTGGTCATATTGTGGCTAGTCAAAGAAGCTCTAAAACTAAGATGATCATGTTTAATGTTAGCAATGGTGTGCTACTTGGAAAAGACCAAATGAGAAATATGGGCTATAGCTAACAGATATATACAGGTATAATATCAACTGAATAGAAAGAAATTTTTAAAAATTAGAATATGAGAATCATACATGGAACAGAAGAATATAATGCTAGAGAGGTAAGGTAGAGTTTATGGGGGATTGCATGTTAAGAAAGAAACTCAAACCATAGTTTGTCTATATTTTAATGGAATGCCCCAAAGTGTTGCTTTATGTCTAGAACTTCTCAAGGCAATTTTCTTTCATTGTGAATATATAGAGGATTTGAGTTGGGAGTGGTTGACATGAAAGAAAGGAAAAGAAAACAGAATTGGGAAAAAGTCCACATTTAGAAGATTAATGAATGATTCAAAAGAGTTGATGACTAATCTAATCCAAAAGATTATAGTCATTTATATCATATTTACAGAACATTAATCAGATCATTAACATCTGTAAAAATTATTTCCAGATTTATATAAGGGGATAATATTGCTTATCTGGATTATTTTTGTTAGACACAATAATGTTTCTATAACTCTAATCTAGTATGTAAAATTAATTAAATAAAAATAAAATAAAATTTAAGATAGCAATTATTCAAACTAAACCAAATTTATCAAGAAACATGAAGTCAGAAAGAAACAACAATATGTCATGTACCATAAAAACATATATACAGATAAACACCCTAATGAATGAAACAATTGGTGACTGGAGAGCAGTTATATAATCTATTTATAAGGACTAAATTAGATCCATCCATTTGCCCACAAATTTCAAGATGTCATTATTTTTTTTTCCTCTGTGTAGTACTCCATGGTATAAATGTACTACAACTTCTTTATCCATTCTTCAATCAAAGGGCATTTAGGTTGTTTCCAGATTCTGGCTATGACAAATAATGCTGCTATGAACATAGTTCAGCACATGTCCTTGTGGTATGATGATCATCCTTTGGGTAATACCCAAAAGTGGTATTGCTGGGTCATGAGGTAGGTTGTTTTCTCATTTTCTGAGAAACCATCATACTGATATCCAAAGGGGCTGTACCAGTATGTACTCCCACCAGTACTGGAGAAGTGTTCCCTTTATCCCACATCCTCTTCGGCACAAGTTGTCATCAATGTTTTTAATCTTTTCCATTCTTACAAGTGTAAGATATAATCTCAGAGTATTTTGATTTGCATTTCTCTGATGGCTAAGGATGCTGAACATTTCCTTTAGAGTCTTTCAGCCATTTTAGAATTATCTGCTGAGAGTTCTCTGTTTAGGTCTGTACCCCAATTTTTCTTAGATTATTTGTTCTTTTGATGACCAATTTCTTGAGTTCTTTGTATATTTTGGAGATTAGCCCTCTGTCTCATGTGGGTTTGGCGAAGATCTTTTCCCATTCTGTAGGCTGCCATTTTATCTTGTTGACCATGTCCTTTGCTTTACAGAAACCTCACAGTGAAGTAACCCAGATCCAGAAAGACAAATATAATATGTACTTACTCATAAGTGGTTTTTAGACATAAAGCAAAGAAAAGTCAGCCTACAGTTCACAATCCCAGAGAACCGAGACAAGAAAGAAGACCCTAAGAGAGGCATACATGGATCTAATCTATGTGGGATTTAAAAAAGACAAGCTCTCCCGAGTAAATTGGGATCATGGGAATCATGGGAGAGGGTAGGAGTGGAGGGGAAAGAAGGGAGGGGAGTAAAGAAAAACATATACTTAAACAAAAACAATAAGAAATAAGGAATAAATTATGTTACTAACATGGCCTTAATTTTTATAGGTTCAAGGAAGTGTCTATTATAATAGTATGCAAGATGAGTATTAAATATCCAATATTAATAATGTGTTCATAACTAATACATTAAGGTAGCCATTATTTAATGTGGTAGATACTTGCTAGGATAATGAGTTCAGTAAATACAATTAAGTACAGTGTATTGCAAGTCTTATTCTTTCCAAAGAAGAAGCTAAGCTTCATTGTAATCAGCACTGCACATTAATCAGTACCCTTTGTTCTTTGTCTCTGGGCTGGTATATTTGTTAGTTATCATATGAGTCAATACATATAAATATTAGCATGTATTATTTTAATGTCTATTATCTTCAATTGTATAGGTTCTGAAATATCTCCTGGCATGGGAATTTTATAAGAAGCTGAAATCCACAGCCTTTATGTTTAAGCAAATACCAACTCTAGCCTTTTATCTTAATCTTCAGTATCTCCAACCAAAACATGTTCCCTGCTATTTCTTGGTAAATATAAAGGCATTTGATCCAGAGTTTGGATTGAGTACATATGCTTCTTCTTCAGGTTTAATTTGCTTTAATCTTCTCTATAAATTAGATTTCAACTCTCAGTTTTGACATTCCAAGGAAGGAAATGTTATCTTTCTATTTTGGCAATGCTCATTAGGTCATATTCTCCATCATTTAGAAACATTTCCAGTTAATCTTTTTAATTTCCCATTTACTTTGTAGTTACTTATAGACAATTAAGTCCAGTATGTTAATATCACTTATCACTTATATTTTGTCTTCGCTCGTTGAACTCCCTCCTCTCTCCATTGTGCATGTTGAGATTATTTGGGCTAAGCAAAAGATCCTTTCTTAATACCCAATTTAAAGCCAACTTAATGAGCCCTGCCAGTTCTGAACACAGCAGGGAGTTTGGTATCCCATCTGGTTAAGTGGAGACTACAATAACTTCCATGATGAGGACATCTGTTTAGAAAAAGCAGAGTTCTACAAATCCAAAACTCCTTCCTGTGCCCCAGCATACCCATCATGGGTGTCTGACCTTTATTCTTGTCTTTTGTGACAACAAGGTCTTCAGGCCAACTTCCTTTCTTATTTCTTTGTTAAGTTCCCAGGGACATGTACAGCCAAGCTTTACCAGTGGAACTCATGTTTTGTCAAGCACAGCTGTGTTCTGTGTAATCTATTACATTTATTTTCATTGTGCATGTTTAAACATGGTTAAACCTATAGACTTGATGAATTAGCCATAATAATTTATCCAGGATTTACCACATTGGAGGCATCTAAATAAATTATATTTTTTGTCTTGCCCTTGATGCTTTGAGAGCATTGAGGTATTGCATCTGCTTCTCCAAGACCCTTTTCACTCTTCATTCACTCTCTGGAACTAGGAAGAACAAGGGCTACAGACCGTTTTGCTCCCTCTTCTGAAATGTTCACTCGGAGGTCCCGTTGTTTGGGCACCCCAACATCAGTTGCTCTTGGCATTGTGACCAGTTTTGGATTTTAGTAATGATCTCCATTTTCTGCAACTGATAAGCTGCTTTGATGAGGGATAAGAGCTCGACTTATCTGTGGGTATAAGTGTTTAGAATTATACTGGTTTAGAAAAAATGACAGTAGTGTATTCTCCTCTAAGATCCATGATCTTACTAACCATGGGTGATTAAGTAGGTTTATAGTTCCAGGCATTCATTCCCTTTTGCTGAAAGTCCAATTTTATAGCTGTTAGCCACCTTTATGGATATTTTGCCTTGGGGATCATTGTTTTGATTCCTAATTATCAATGCTAGGAAACCAGGCAATCTGCTATGAGATTTTTGCCCTCTACATGTGACAGGTAAAACATACCAATCAAGTGTCAACAATATGGTTATTGAAACAAGACTTGAACAATGATACGACCAACTTACATGGCAACATAGATAATGAAATCTCATTAAGCCCTGTCCATAGATGAAGAACTAGAGGCCATTACAGCTGCTGAGAATTGTTTTTTTCCAAGAATGAGCCCCCTAATTATTTATCCAATACCAGTTCTCAACCTTAAAACCTTATAGTTACATGAAACACTAAATAGGCATAGTATGTTGCATTTATATGTTATAGACATGCATACATATTTTGTGTGTGTGAGAGAGAGAGAGAGGGAGCATACAGAAGGGTTGGAGGGAGAAGAATGAAAGGAGATGTGATGTAACTATATTTTAATTGAAAATAAAAAATTAAAAAAAGAATAAGTGATGGATTGAGGAAGCTCTGCAACTGTGTGTGTGTGTGTATGTGTGTGTGTGTGTGTGTGTGTGTGTGTGTGTGTGTGTGTGTAAAAATACCTGCCCTTATGAAGCCTATATTCTGGTTCTTCTAAAGATTGTGCGGCTGTGGACTCAGGTAGAGAAACATGCAGCTTTTCTTAGAGAACAGAATAGGGCTTTATACTACAGTTATTTAGATAGAGAGCAAATTACCCCTCACCTAACCAGAGGCAAAACTAACAGAAAACAAAACAAACCTTCCATTCATGGCAGCTGAATTTATTAAGAATTTTTGGATTTTCTATGCCTGACACAAAGAATCACGAAGCACACAAATACAATAGAAGTTGTGTGTACCTTTGTCACAAGAACATAAGATACTGAATAACAGTAGTCAGTCTCTCCCAGTATCTCAGTCTCTCAGAATCTCTGTGTCTCTGTTGCTCTGTCTCTATCTCCCTCTACTTTTTGACCTTTATATTATACACGATTTTAACAAATATAAGTACATAACATCAGGTATACAGTAAGTAAAAAGAAGATGTGGATTTTAAATTAAAAGTAACTCTTTATGGTATTAAGACTGAGAACAGAAGGTAGCAAACAATCCAAAAAAGAGATCCATGAAGTTGTTTAAAAGAACATATGTAAGCATACAGAATTATATAGCAGAAGAGCACATCAAATTTAAGAAGTCAGATAAGGGAGCAGCAGAATTATTATCCTAAATAATTCCTATCAGAACGAATATTTTCCATTTAGATCATTCATTTAGAAGTGTTGATCATCAGTTATCCAAAGCATTTGGCCACAGTAAATAGATGGATTTATCTTTGAAAGTTAGATTAGCTTGGTAGTTGTGAGCATTATAGTGTAACTTTGATCAATCATTGTATTGGGTCACCTTCTGATTTGTAGGTATTTTTCAGGAAAGCCTTGAGAGCAACATAACACTTCAAACCTTATACCAACAGCAGTCTCAGAAATTAAAAAAATAATAAAAATTTGTCTGCTCTTCTTCACAATTATCTTACTTCATCAGCAAGTATACGGCAGAACTGTCTTTACTTCTACTTTATAATCTCTGTTCAGTTTAACTGACAGCACAATTGAGTGTACACCCTCACATCAACAATCGTCCCCTCGCTAACCACAGTTTGCACCAGACTGGCATGAACCTACGTAGGAAACCATCATTATTTCAACTGCTGAACATTGCATGGATTCTCAAAGTAGTGCGACAGCACATGTCTGTCAATTTCTCACACAGGATTTTTACTTCCTTAAACTTCCTCTTTGCTCCTTCTGTTTTTCTACCCCTTCCCCTGTCCTGTTATGATCTTCACATCTGCTTTCTTCAGAATGCCATGCGGCTTGAATCACATAGCATGTAACCTTTCAGATTATCTTAGGTTTTTTGCACTTAAAAATATTTATTTAAAGTTCATTCATGTTTTCCCATGGCTTCGCAGCTCATTTCCTTTCAATATGGACTAATATCTCACTGTTTAGTTATACCACCGTTTATTCATTGACCCACTGCAAGGCAGCTCAACTGTTTTGCAGCTTTGACCAATTATGAGTAAGCTTGCTATAAACATCTGAGTTTTGGGGTAGACTAGCTTCTAATTTCTTTGTGCAGATACTCAGGTGTGCTAATGTTGTATCTTGTGGCATGAGTATGTTTCATTTTTTAAGGAACTTGATCACAATTCATCTTCATTTTCTGAAACAAGGTCTCTCATTGAACCTTATGGTTCAGACTGGCTGGCTGGCCAATGAGTTTCAGGGCCCCACCTGTCTTGCTGTCCCTCAGAACTATGTTCCAGAGGCATGCTACCATGCTCAGACTTTTAAGTGACTTCTGAGGATCCAAACTCATCATCAGGCTTATGTGGCACATACATTATGGATTTAACCATTTGCCACTCCATTTTGGTAAGTTCTTTATATAATAAGTGTCCTGAAAATGCTTTCTTCAGTTGAGGTTTATATTTCCATATTTACCTTCATTTTCATTTTGCATCTTCACCAAACAGAAGTCTTCATTTTCTGGGAAATCCAGTGATATGGGAGTCCCCTCTGTGTGTTGCTTGTATTGGTTAATGAATAAAAAATACTGCCTTGGCTTTATAGGGCAGAACTTAGGTAGGTGGAGAAGATGGAACTGAATTCTGGGAGGAAGAAAGCAGAGTCAGAGAGAGAAGCCATGGATCCTCTGCCTGAGACAGATGCCATCTAGAATCTTACTGGTAAGCCACTGCCACGTGGCAATACACAGATTAATAGAAATGGGTTAAATTAAGATGTAAGAATTAGCCAATAAGAAGCTAGAGTTAATGGGCCAAGCAGTGATTTAATTGATACAGTTTCTGTGTGGTTATTTTGGGACTAAGCTAGCTGGGCTTCTGGGATAAACAAACGAGCTTTCCCCTGCAATAATCCAGTTCACCAGTTATTTCTTTTATTGACCTTCTCTTTGATATTATAGCTAAAATGTCATTATCAAAACCACTGTCATCAAGACTTATTTCTAATGTTGTCTTGCAGGCGATTTTAGTTTTTCATTTTACCTCAGCTAAGCCTGCTTTTCCTCTGAGCTGATGGCTTGGATGCTTTCCTCATTGGTTTCCTCTTTTCTTGGGCCTCTCAAAAACACTTCAAGTGCACAACAGCCCCAAATATGTTATCTTCCCAGTGCCTCAGTCAGTCAGTGAATGCTTCTGGTTAAATGAGTCAAAAATCTGGGAAGTTTATAAACAGATCCCTCTCCATCTCCTAAGTCTAATCCATAAATATAATTTAAGTGTGTAATACTTAAATTCTTAAATAATTTTTTGTTCTTAGTCCCTGTGACTGCAAGAGACCAAGCTGTCATTATCTCCTGCCTCATTGTTTAAATCTACTGTCTACCTCCAATCATCTTCAATGAAGCCACCAGAATGGATGATGTTTTTAGGAACACATCAGCCTGCAGCACAACTTTGGTTTAACTTCTCCAGCCCCTTCCCATGCTTAGAGCTGTTTACACTAAGGATGGCCTGAGATGGATTCCTACTTCTCTCACAGTATTTGTGATTTCCAGTCTTTCCTTTCTGTTATAGACATAGTCACTCTCACTCAGCCCTGTGTCTTTCTGTCCACGTTCCTTATGCTTTGGTGCTTTCGTCTAGTGTTCTCTCAGTGTACACATTATTTTCCCTCCTGATTTTCTTCGTTAATCTTATTTTACCTTCACATGTTAAGTCGTGCCACATTTTTGTCCCTGTGCGCCTCTTTTTTTTTTTTCTGATACAGGGTCTCACTATGCAAACCTATGCTGAATTCAAATTCATATTTTCATCCTCAGCCTCCTGATGGTTGGGCTTATGGGAGTGTCCCACCATGCTCATCTGAAATGTTGTTATTTTTAATAGAAAACTTCTGAAGAGATCAAATCCCTAGCAACACAGCAGAGCTGGTTGTTTCTGTAGATCTGGTCATTGCAGTTTTGGGTTTGTTCATGTGAGAGACAGGAAGTTCTAGTATGGACGGAAGATGGTCTCCCGATGTCTGCCCATGGCTAGCTGAGGAGGTAATGACAGATGGTCAGTGCTGAGAATCAGTTTTCCTACTGTGTAGAGGCACTGGCATCTTGTTCTTGTTCCAGTGGATGCCTGAACACACATGTGCATACAGACAGAATTACCTAGATAGACTTAGGTATAAAAAAAGAGAAAGATATTGGAAAGGAAATATATTGAGGGGAATTATGGGAGATGGAAGGAAATAGTAGGGTATTGGTTTGACCAAGACGTATTATACATGGATGGGGTTATTTTAAAGTTTTAGAAATGTAAAAAAGATTATAATTTCAAATAATAGAATGAAAGTCAATGAACCTCTTTCAAAATAAGATCATGACCCAAGGAAGCAAATAGCTGATATGTTTATTAATGGTTTAATCGTAATGTAGGTTACAAAATTAATAATGATATTATCTCAGTATTTTCTTATTATCTAGACAAAGTTGGTTTTATTAATAACTTTATTAAGGGTACAATGGACATTCAATAAATTCACCTTATAAGTACACAATTTAATGATCTCTGCTATATACACTAAACAGATTTTCACCACAATGCAGTGTGTGAACATTTTGAGGTTGTTTTTGAATATATTATTTGAAATTAACTTAAGACAATAACAAACAAAAAGGTTCCTATAAAATCTTTATTTAAGAATATAGACTGATTTTGGAATAGAAATCTAGGCTAAATTAATATCAGTTTCTGCTTTTTAATAAAATTTGTTGGATGAATAATCTGCATGTAAAGCATTTTTGTCAATAAAAAAACAGTATAGTGTTATCAAATTTATATTATATAAGTTAGATGAGATTGTATACTTCTTTAGATTTTCAAAGATTTAAATTAATTTGTTTTGGAAATTTTATTCATGAGTACTGCTTTTACATCAATTGCACCCTACCTTCTCTTCCTTTAACTCTTTATTCTTTAAGATTTCATAAAAATGAACATGGATCTTAGATTTTACAGTACATCAGAGAACAGCCCTGTTTATTCCACCTAAGTACTTGGAGAAAACTTTCAGAAAAAAATGAAAAAAGTATTTTTTAAACCCATGAAAAGCCAGGTTAGTTTTGAAATGTTAAACTTACCCATCAATGAATATTCTCAAAACTACCAACACTACTCGGCAGCAGTAAACTGACAGACTGAAAACTATCTCATTTAATCTTGTTTTCTCCAGAGTCCAGCAAAATGGAGGTGATCAACCATAAAATGAATTTTCAGGAAACTTGAGTGACATGAACTGTCTTTCCATCCAGATACGTATTATAAGTATGAGTAACATTCTGAAATTAAAAATCAAGGGTGCACATCCAGCCCTATTGTTTAACCTAATAAAAGCATGTCAGTCCATTCTTTAAGTCAATGCTTTTTCATAATCTATCACTCTGCATGTCTGCATTAAAACAGATATGAGAAAAAAAGAATGCCTTACTTTTACAACTTAAAAACCTTTGTATCTACTTGTATTGTACAAATGGTCAATCTATAAGCTCTCAATTTTTTGAATATATGGAAGCCTAATGGGGAATTCATGACTGCTGGTGTCTAGATTTCATCTCTAGAAATTCTTATTTGGGGTATGGTGATTTTTGTCCCTCCTCTGGTACTATGGTTTGAATGTCTACACTCCTTTAAGCCCCACTTTAACACTGAGATATAATGAGATCATGAAGACTCCTCCACTCTTGAGGAACCTAAAAGGGGCTCCATTCCCTGTTCAAAGTGTTTGAACATCTGCCTCTAGCCATACGAGGGTACAGCACTCCTTGCCAGAGGACAAGAATCATCACAGAAGCAGAGAGCAGCTTCACATGACAAGCAAATATGGTGCTGATGGTGTGTCCCAACTTCTGGGATTGAGAACGGGTCACTTCTTATTCTTTATAAAGAACTAATGGTCAGGCTATGCCTTTAACAGCAGAAAAGCAAGATGCACTGCTTGAGAAGACCCGCTCTGAATTAGGGTTTCTTAAACCTTTTCTATTTGACTCCTTTCACTTGAATAGTTTTTACATGGTCCTGTAGATATAGGTATATTTAAAATGTCTATAAAACACTCACTTATAATAATTAATAGTTGTTTATTTGATTTTCATTAAAAATAAATACTTTTTAAAATTCTGTATTATATATGACATGATCACTGAAGCTGAAAGTTCATGTGCATACTAATGGGGTGAATGTGATAATTTTTCACATAAAGCTTTAAAACTTGTTTCAGTATTTAATTGTGCAAAATGTAGCACACATCTTCCTTATTTTTCAGCTGAGAATTCCATTTAGCCTTAATACACAATACAAAATGGGACATTTAGGGCCATTTTACAAGTTGTTGGAATTTCTGTATAACCCCAAGCCAAAATTTACCTACTGACATTTTTTCAATAACACCCAAGTTGACATCTCAAGCATTAATTTTTAAAAGCAAACATTCTAGCACAGTGCAAAAATATACTAATTTGATAAATATTAAGGAATAATGATAGAAAATGTTATAAGTCTTTATTTTCATACTTATATAATTATGATTCTAGAATGATTGAAAGCTTTGCAAGCTATTGTGGTTCATAACACACAATAGTCTTGGAGCTGAACCTAAGTGTTTCATGTAGTGTTCATTGGTGGTATATGGTGTTGGTATGCACAATCCAAACTGTGCAGACTGTATGTCCAGAATAAAGGCTACAGTGAAGTCACAAAATACAACACAGGCAAGTGCTGCCAGACTTTGGATTCCTTGCATATTTAATTTCAAATTAAATTTTAGTCACTGTGTGTTCAGAAAACTTTGACTCTATTGTCACTAGATTTTGTTTTTTTACAAACCCCCGGCTCAGGTTCACAATACATAATTTAAGAAATTGGATTCTAAAACTACTTCTAAAACTGAAATTAACACCTTATAATTTGTCTAAGAACTAAATTCACTGTGAAGGCAACACAGAGAAATGATGGATATACATACATATTCTTAATCTGATATCAAGAACAAGGATTTCTGCTGTGGGACAATGGTCTTTTACCCTGTAAAGATTTGTCACTTGTATTGGCTTAAAAAAAATGCTGATTGGCCAGTAGCCATGCAGGAAGTATAGGCAGTGTGACCAGAATAGGAAAATTCTGGGAAGAGGAAGGGCTCAGTCTACAGTCGTCACCCAGATGTGGAGAAAGCAAGATGAGAATGCCTCACTGATGAAAAGGTACCAAGCCATGTGGCTAATGCAGACAAGAATTATGGGTTAATTTAAGATGTAAGAATTAGTTAATAAGACGCCTGAACTAATAAGCAAACTAGTTTATAATTAATATAGAACTTTATGTGCTTCTTTGGGACTTAACAGCTGAGAGACCAGGTGGGACAGAAACTTCTGCAAACAAATGGCTCCAACGTGGACAACTACATCCATATAAAATGTGAGAAAGCTTGAAAAGTAATTCTAGACACAAAAGAACAGAGTTAAGCATGGCTTCTTGGTAGCAGCATTTTCTCGGGGGGCGGGCTCTGTTTGCTATAGGCAAGTGCATATCATTTAAGAGAGGATTCCTGACTCAGCTTTACCTTCTAAAAACTTACAGCCATTTTAAGAAGTTTTGCCACAAAGCAATAAAATGGTGTTTATGACTAGCTGACAGCATGCTTCTTGGTGGTGGCAGGGACCTTGAAACTCCATGAGTTTTGGCAATAAACATGGTTCCTGCCAGTACCTCCACCATGAAGCTAGATTCTCAGAAAGCTAAGGAATGGGATAGATCCTGCCATCAAAATCATGGCTTTAATCCTAGCCATATTGCTTGGCAAATTAAAGACCCATGTGGTCAGAAAACGAGAGATATACAGTAAAGATAGTTTCAGACAAAAAAAAAGAAAAAACCTCTAAACAGTTTACAGTGTGTTTTAAAATATGTGTAGGGGCTTGGGAGAGAAAAGAAAAAGGATAAAGCCCTTTGAGAGAGAAAGAGAGAGAGAGAGAGAGAGAGAGAGAGAGAGAGAGAGAGAGAGTAGTTCGTATGGTAGCAAACTTCTTTAATCCCAGGATTTGGGAGGCAGAGGCAGGCAGGTCTCTGTGAGTTCAAGGACAGCCTGGTCTCCAGAGTGAGTTCCAGGACAGCCAAAGGTACACAGAGAAACCCTGTCTCAGAAAAACAAAAATTAAAAATAAAAATAAAAGAAATAAAGTAAAATAAAGCCACATAAAGATGAAAAATACATGAAGAATCTGGATATTGTACATTATTGTGTTGTCTTTAAATTGTTTGATGGCTGAGGAAAGAGCAACAGCTGCTGAAAGACTTTTGAGTATAAAGGCTGCTGGGTTAATATAACATATATATTTTGAAAATACCTTGACTTCAAATTTTAAGTCAAAATGTATGTTACTTTGGAGAAGAGGTTTTGCTCTTGTTTCCATGGGAAATGAGAGGCTGTGGATTCATTCTGGATTAAGAAAAATCAGGTCTGATCACGCAAGACCCCCTGAAAAAATCTCTGATAAGAGCGGTGGCCCAGCTGATCCAACTTTTTGAAGGACCTCTCTTGGAGTTTCTTCTGAGTTCTATTTCCAGAACAGCCACAGGACTGCTGGCTGAGATTATCAAGCCTCACAGAATATTCCAGTCAGGACTTGACCATAATCCTAAATTTTCTTTGGGTCCCCATCAGATTGTCAGCATCCCCAATCAGCAGGAAGTAGGCTAGAAAACTACACCCACATCCCCTCCCCATGGATTATGGATGTTTATGATCAGGAAAAAATCTAAATGAAGGAGATTAGATTCAGAGTTCTTGTTTTGAAATGTAAAAAAGGGGGAGAATTGCTGTGGGACAATGTCTTGAACCCTGTAAAGATTTGTCACTTGTATTGCTTTAACAAAATTCTGATTGGCCAGTAGCCAGGCAGGGAGTATAGGTGGGGTGACCAGAATAGGAAAATTCTGGGAAGAGGAAGGGCTCAGTCTATAGTCATCACCCAGATGCAGAGGAAGCAAGATGAGAATGCCTCATTGATAACAGGACCAAGCCACATGGCTAACACAGACAAGAATTATGGGTTAATTTAAGATGTAAGAGTTAATAAAAAGCCTGAGCTAATAGGCCAACTGGTTTATAATTAATGTGAACTTTTGTGTGTTTCTTTGGGACTGAATGGCTGCAGGACCGGGAGGGACAGAAACCTCCACCTACAGATTTCCTTGTAAGTATTAACCAATCTTATTCTTTGACAGAGGGACTGACACACTTTTCATCTCAGAATGTTCTTTCTTCACAGTTCTCTATCTCCCCAAGGCATCATTATTTCTTATGACAGTCACAGGAAGAACTGACTGCTTGCATAGGTACACATCACTTCTTGATTAGGAACAAATTAAAATCCATATTCTAGATTTCAGAAGAATTTCTCTGAACTAGAGAGGTGGTTCAGTGGTTTAGAGAACTTTCTGTTATTTCAGAGGACAAGGGTTTGATTCTCAGCACCCACATGGTGGCTCACAACCATTCTTAACTCCAGTTCCAGAGGATCTGGAAGCCTTCTTCTGACTTTTTTAGGCACCAGACACACACATGGAGCACAGACGTACATGCAGGAAGAATGCTCAGACATATAAAATAAAATATATCTAAAACAAAACTAAAAGAATTTCTCTGCAGGTGCCAGCTCTATTTGAGGGGAATACTGTAAAAGTAACCCCTTCCTAATATAATCTATTTTGGAAGATGAGATTTGTGGTGAATAGCTCATATTCTTAATTCTTCTAAATGCTAAAGTCATAAAAAAGTATAAAATTATAACATTCACAGAAGATATTGAAATAAAATCTTAAGTTTGGATTCATTTTGTCCTGTTGAACTTTTATTTTACTTTAAAAGATGTCTTAAACTGCTTCTAAGATGAACTTGAAGTTTTCCTAGAAGATTTTTTTTCTCGCCAGCAGAATTCTCAGAGGCAAATGGAGTGAAATATTTTGCTGGAGGGGATACTTTACTTTCAAGAAGCATTCCTTTGCCTCGTGAACAATACCGAGCAAAGAAAATAAATCAAAGACAATACTAAAGCTTGTGCAGTCAAAACAATTATTACTGTCATGAGTGCTACCTTAACTGTCCTGCAGATTAAATCATGATATTTAAGTGCCTTTGTTATTTATTCAAATATTCAAACGTGCATCTATGTAGCTTCCACTCCTTCCATTTAAATATTCGTGTTCTTCCCTTTGATGGTATGTCAAGGGAAGGCAATGCCCTTTCCAACTTATCTCAGACATCTGCTGCTGAGGGCCTCCTGGTAATTATCCTCCCACATCTATCCCTGCAAGGTTTGCTTTCTTCCTTCCTTATTTTATTTTAAAGATGAGCTGGAGATAGAGGTAAAACAAAAAGACATTTAAATTTTTTTATGATCTGATGCTCTGCCTGTGTCACTTTCGTGCAACCTACTAGCCTCATTTGCATATACCCATTTGTAGTCCTTTTGATAAGAGGAGTCTAAATATTCAGTGTGCCTTTCAAGCCGTTGTGAAATGAGGAAGATGACAGGTGAAATGTATGAATGTGATTTTGTCTTTGAAGCTGGCAATGTAGGACATGATATATGTATGAGGCTTTTTTTTCTTTGTCCCCCTTTTCTTTAGCTTTTAGCACAGTTAGTTATTCCCTTCTATTAATAGTGCCTTGCATCATTATTGTTAAGGAGGTTCTTGCCTGAAGGAAAAGAGAAGGTTTGTTCCTGGGGAATTTTCTAAGACACTGTGCAGGTTGCACATGGCATAGTTTTACATTTATTGAAATTGTCTTTCCCCTTGGGGCTTAACAAAATGTGCCTAAAGCTATTATTGCATCTATCGACTCTGTGGGATTTCATGGACGTGGCTTTTAGTCCCAAGTGGTTCAAAAATGACCTTTATGAGCCAAAGTTCAAGCTGAGTGAAGGTTTTGAGACGGAGATTAGAGACCTGTCAGTTGCCTGAGAGGATAAAAGTGTAAAAATCATATGTGACGCTCAGCTCAGGCACATCAAACACTAAGAAATGTTTGCTGAATGAACTATACCACCCCTAATCATGTTGTCCCCATAAGGACTCACATTAGCATGGGCCCCAATACAGAGAGCGGCTGTAGAGGAAGAGCACCTCACAAGTGTGCCCCAATTACAGCAAGCGTGTGTTTGCACCTTAATTTCTTACAGCAATTATTTTCTCTGTCAAATGCATTCAACTTGTTGTTAGAAACACTCCATTCCCTCTCTTCCATTTCTTTTAATTAACTTTTCTAACTTAGAGAAAAGGCTGGTTTCATAGATAACGTGTTAAACATGATGAGGAAAGCAGAGAAAAAGGTATGAATAGTTTTCTTAAGCATGGCCCTGATAACAAATAAAAGAATACCCTCTTTGCATAGCTCTAATATAACAAATACATGTTAGTAAAAAGAGGTATTAGTAATTCCTGACCTCTAAAAGTTACACACTGCTTATTCACGGCTCCCTATTTTCCTTAAGCCTCAAATGCGAAATAGGGAGCCGTGACTATGCAGTGTGTAACTTTTAAAGGTCAGGTAGTAGCTGCTGTTGCTGTTGCTGCAGATACCATTTCCCAGAAAAATAAATCTAAGCAGTGCAAAATGATGAATAGAAATACGAGTCTCCCTCTGCCCACCCCACAGCGCTGCCACAGGCTCTTACACCTTGCCCTATCATGGTTGCATTTAACATTTTATTCTCTGAACCGCTACATATACATGAGTTTAATGCATCATGAGGAAAAAACATTAGTATCCATCCTCTTTGATTAGTCATGCAAGCAATGGTGTGTGTATCTGATGAGTTTAGACACAGTGTATTTTTTTTTGAAGAGGAAGAAATTAAGCTAAAGAAGAATTTGAGATAATAATTTAACTATTAGAAGGATATTAAAGGACACACATTAGAGATACACATCTGGATCCTAGATAACCTATAATTTAAATGGCTGAACATTTTTAGCTGCTACTCAAAGCTAGTAACACTTTATTTTACTGTATCAATGTGAGCATTCAACCAATGCTCTCCCTGAAAGACTCTCAGGTTATAATGGAATTCAGGTTTGCTTATAGCAGATGTGTTTCTTGAACATTTACCTTTAAACAGTTTCATGCCTTATTAGTAGGGCCCCTTTTTAATGTTTAAAAAGAGAACTGATTTTCCTAATTTATAGTGTAAATAAATCTTTATCCCCAATTCCAAACTGCAACATTGTAAGATGATCTAATAAAAAATAGCAAAGGTCTCTGCTTTACATAATTATTCATCAATCAGTAGTTAAAATCTTCTGTGATTATTTTATCTTTAAAAAAGCATGAGCTTAATTAAACTTGATCTCCATCTTATATGTTTATAAGTAGAGAATGGGAGGATTTATACTTCAAATGTTGAGAACTAAAATACCTATCTTCAGGGACAGTTTTGTTTTACATTAAAAATTGAATAAATTTGTCCTTTAATATCTAAAACTAAGTCATTGATATCATTTAAATAACACACATATGTATTATTTAATACAATTTTAATAACATAAATGCCCAGATTGTTTAGAATATATTTATCATTTTCAAGAGTCTAACCATATGACTCTTATTTTTTTGTTTTCTACTAATGTCATAGATTCAGGTAAAATAAAGGACATGACAGTCTAAAGATTTATTAGCGAAATACTCTATATTGTAGTGATTTCTGTTTGTGATTTAAGCTTGTCAAACTACAAAGTCACTGCTGGAAGAAATTCTAGGTCCTTACTTTTTAAGGACCAAAGAAAAACCCCCTCTTAATTTTGGTAGGCTACGAAAAAAGTAACAATTTGGAAATGTGCCCAGAATGCTTCATTTTCCTTAACAAAACGTGTTCAAGAAAGAACATGGTCAACAAGATGAAAGAGCAACATACAGAATGGGAAAATATCTTCTCCAACCCTACATCAGACAGAGGGCTGATCTCCAAAATATACAAAGAACTCAAGAAATTGGTCATCAACAAAACAAGTAATCCAATAAAAAATGAGATACAGACATAAACAGAGAATTCTCAACATTTAATCTAAAATGGACAAAAGACACTTAAGGAAATGTTCAACATCCTTAGACATCAGAGAAATGCAAATCAAAACAACTCTGAGATTTCATCTTACACCTGTAAGAATGGCCAAGATCAAAAACACTGATGACAACTTACGCTGGAGAGGATGTGAGGTAAAGGAAACATTCCTGCATTGCTGGTGGGGGTGCAAACTGGTACAGCCCCTTTGGATATCAGTATGGGGATTTCTAAGAAAATTAGGAAACAACCTACCTCAATACCAGCAATACTACTTTTGGGTATATATATATATGACCAAAGGAGGCTTAATCATACCACAAGGACATGTGCTCAGCTGTGTTCATAGCAGCATTATTTGTCATAGCCAAACAACCTTAATGCCCCTTGAGCAAAGAATGGATAAAGAAGATGTGGTACATTTATACAATGGAGTACTACACAGTGGAAAAAACAACGACATCTTGAAATTTGTGGGCAAATGGATGGATCTAGAAAACATCATATTGAGTGAGGTAGCCCAGACCCAGAAAGAAAAATATCATATGCACTCACTCATAAGTAGCCTTTAGACAGAAAACAAAGAAAAATCAGCCTACAGTTCACAATCCCAGAGAACCTAGACAACAAAGAGGACCCTAAGAGAAACATACATGGATCTAATCTACATGGGAAGTAGAAAAAAAACAAGATCTCTTGAGTGGGGGAGGGTAGAAGGGAATAGGGGAGGAAGGGAGAAAACAAAAGAGCTCAATAAAAAATTTAAAAAATGAAATAATTCACCCATGACTCAACCACCAAACTTTATCAAGGACAGTCATAACTAAAATATTTTCAGCAGTCTCCAGAAACAAAACAAAATCATCAGGTGATATATAGACAGACACAGGAATGAGAAAGTAGCTGTAGACTTGGATTCTAGAGACAAATAAATAGGAATGTACTGAATGGGAAATAGCCCATGTTTGTTGTTTGCAAGTTGGAGTATCAGCGAACCTCCTGGTATGACCCAAATGATTGATTATCCTTGAGACTGGTGATGTAGGTCTTAGAATCCAAGAGGTTCAAAAACTTGGACACTTGGATTTAAGATGTCCAAAGGCAGAAGATAGACATTCCAGTGCACACACACATGAGAGAGAGAGAGAGAGAGAGAGAGAGAGAGAGAGAGAGAGACTCTGAACTTTGAAAGGCAAAGACCTAATTCTAATTTTGGGCTATAATTACTTGACCACCACTTGAATGACTTCCATATCATTATTTGTGATTAACTAAAAGCCTAACAGGATTCATCCCCTAAATAAGACATCCCTAGGAAAATCAAGAATGCTAGAAGAAACTTTAGCTTTTAAAAACACAACTACAACAAATACTAAATAGAATCCAACTATTACCCTAATAAGCACACATATCACGCTAAGGTCTTATTGATCTCAGTTCCTTCATCCTGTTATGTTATGTCCAACTTCTATCAAAAATCACAAGGCATGCAAAGAGCTAGAAAATGTTACCTTAAAGAATAAAGCAAACATAAGAAGTAGATTTAATTGGGAATGTAAAATAACCAAGATTAATATCTAAGGGTTCTGCTCAGAAAAAGGGCCTGCATATAAGAGAAAGGTAAGATGATCAGGGAAATAAAACTCAAAGAAAGAAACAAAATTAAATACTATGTGTCAAAACCACGGGATAAACGATTTTTGTGTGAGGCACTTTGGGAGATTAAATGTGACTGAAGAAAGAGTTGCTCAGTTTGATGATATAGCTACCAAAATTTCCAAAGCTGAAGAATAAAGCAGAATAAAATGTCTAACAACTGTGCCATTACAAAATATAGAACATATATCAAAGTGATGGTCAGATGATAAGTGTTCAGAATTCACGACAAATATTAAGCCCCATATTCAGAGAGTGTATGGCACCAAGCATGCCAAATGCCAGGAAATATCTGAGACTATCACACTCATAAGGTAGAAAGTTATAGGAGAAAGGAAAGCCGAGCCAGGCAGTGGTGGTACACGCCTTTTTAATCCCAGCGCTTGGGAGACAGAGGCTGGTAAATATGAGTTTGAGGCCAGCCTGATCCACAAGAGCTAGTTCCAGGACAGCTAGGGCTGTCACAGAGAAACCCTGTCTTGAGAAACCAAAACCAACAACACAACAAAAAAGGATAGCCAGGGACCTCCAGAGACAGATCATTTCGCTATTGGAGAAAAAGAAACTAAGATTTGATTTATATTAGCTTTCTTCTAAGACACCATGATGCAAACAGAAAGCCACCAGAGTAAATTATTTTAAATAGTAAAAGAAAACAAAACATCTGCCTAGAACTATCTTTTCCATGGAAATATCCCCTGAAATGAAGTGCTTTCTCAGACAAAAATGGAGAGTGTTTATGGTCAGAAAACTTGTGTTAAACAGAAGTCCTTTAGAGGCAGAAATGTGGCAGGTTAAAAACCCGTCTCTATACAGAGAGGAAGGGTGCCATGTAAAGGGATCGAACTGATTAAAATGTAATTAGGACATCCTGCTGGGCAGTGGTGGCACACAGCTTTAATCTAAGAACTTGGGAGTCAGGGTCAGGAGGATTTCTGAGTTCAAGGCCAGCCTGGTCTGCAGAGCATGTTCCAGGACAGGGCTACACAGACAAACACTGTACCAATAAATAAATGAAAATAATAAAAATTAAAACAAACAAAAAATTCTAATGGTACATGACAAAAGAAAAAACATGACATTATTAATTCACAAGGATGTGCAAGTCAAACAACAATGAGCTACCAGTTCAATACCCCCCCCATCCTCCCAGTGACAAGAGCTTTAAGACCTCAGGTTCTGGAAGGATGGAATTACATATTCTCCTTCAGGCCTATGAACTGTAGCAACAAATGCAAACTCTTATTACATGTTTGGTTCATAAAATTCCACATGTAAGCATGAACCTGGTGAAAATGCAAACATAACTTGCACAGGGCATGATAGGGATGAATAGGGATGTTCATAGCAGCACTGCTTCACTCACCAAAATCTCTATCTTAATTTAATTTAGTGTTTGTGTGTGTGTATATGTGTGTGTGTGTGTGTGTGTGTGTGTGTGTGTGTGTGTGTGTGCCATGTATGATGGACACTTGTAAAGGTTAGAGGGCCGTTCTGGGGAACAGGTTTTCTTTCCATCTTGTTTCCTTCAGTGCACTCACAATAGGGTTCTGGGGGTACATTCTACTACATAGGCTCTTTATGTGAGTCTCAGAGACTTATCTCAAGTCAAGGACCTTTACCTGCTGAGATGTCTTACTGAGCTCATCAGTCAAAATTGTTGTTGTTCTTATGCCTATTACCAACAGACTGGAGAAATAAAGTATAATGTAGTCAAAGGAGGGGATTCTACCATGAAAGGGAACTACACTTTTATAACTGAATCTTTTAGATAAAACCCAAATGTAGTGTTGAGCAAACTAAACCCATATAAGGAATTTTATAGTAAGTAATTTTTCCATGTATATTTAAAAGCAAGCAAAAGTAACCTGCTACACCAGATGGTAGAACATTGATAAAATTTTAATAAGAATAATGGCAGAGACAATATACACCTGGGACTTTGGTGATGTTGGCTATGTTCTGACTATCACTTAAGTGTGTGCCAAGTTACAAAATTCATAATGTCTTTGCTTTTTCTGTGTACACCTCTGTGTGTGCATAAATATATATTTTATAATGTAACTTTATATTCAAAATATGTTATGCAACATAAAGTTAAAACAAATGGTTTAATCTTGAAAAATAGTGTCCTTAAAAGAGGTAGTTGTTTTCCAATTACAATTGGGCTACATTTTACCTCAATGGGTTATAAAGAAGATTAAAAACAAAAAGAACACATAAAGCTGGGAAAGGATCATAGGGGCATCTGCAAGTAGTGGAAGGTTGGATGTGGGGGTTACTGATGGATATGATCAAAATGTCTTCTGTCGATATCTGAAAGTCTCAAAGAACAAATTTAGACTTTTTGAATGCATGTGGTCCCCTAACGTATGAATTAGGTGCAAGTAGACTCTGGAATAAACTCCTTGTTGAAGAGCCTAACCTGCACTCACATACTCACCCTCCACGAAAGGTTCCTAGCAGTGACTCGTGGGGCTGTTGGAAACTGTTCACCTATGGACTGAAAGACAAGCGCTGTGCAAATGTGCTCTCTGTTCAATATTCAGACACTAGGGCATCAACTGGGTCTTACCACTCAGTTTTTGGAGGGGTAAGGAGGCACTGGTGTCTTGGACACACAGTTGTGATCACTTTTATACATAGAAGTTTGGAGCATGCTGTTCTGGGGGTTTCTTAAAGCAATGCTTTTTAAACTTCCATGGGTAGATCCCTTGAGGAGACTTCTGTAGACTATATTTAGAGTCTCATGCAAAAATTCTTATTGATTGCATGGGATTTAGAATACAGGAATCTGACATATATTTCCTTGTTTTAAAATAGACGTTTTAGATGTTGCATGGTCAAAGCCAAGGAAGGGTACAATCCTAGGAATGAAAGAAACATAGAAAGATTAAAACCCCAGCGGGCCCAAGAGAGAAACATAAGGCTTCCTGAGTTACAGCTGAAGCTGCTTGCACAGCATCCTTATAGCCATGCTACTGTTGCTGTACTTAAAAAAAAAAAACCCTCAAAATCTGAGCAGATGTCCCGTGCCCTCACTAGGAACCAATTACAAACCAAATTTCACATTGCAGTTACTACTCTAGACAGTTAACGGTACAACACAAAACTGGGAAAAAGTAATATCCTTTGATATTTGTGTGTTTTCTCTTTTTCTCTCCTTCCTTACATTGCTTCTGTGGGAGGAATGGCCACCATAGTCCTTTACTTGCTGTGTTGTGAGGAAGGAATGGGCTAATATGGCTTGTAAGACTAAAGGGATTAAGGTAAACAGTGAAATGGTTCTTAAGGAGGTATTACTAGTGGATGAAATACATTTTCTTAAAGCAAATCCATGGGAGACAGTTCTCCATCCATTTCAGTGGTGATTTTTAGGTTCATAAATGACTCATGAAGTTTACAACTATTGGATCATGGACCAGGTTTTTATCTCAGTGTGTGTGTGTGTGTGTGTCTGTGTCTGTGTCTGTGTGTATGTTTGTGTGTGTGTGTGTGTGTGTAAGAGAGAGAGAGAGAGTGTGTGTGTATGTGTGTGTGAGAGAGAAAATGTGTGTTGTGTATGTGTGTGTGTGTGTGAGAGAGAAAATGTGTGTTGTGTATGTGTGTGTGTGTGTGTGTGTGAGAGAGAGAATGTGTGTGTGTGCTATGTATGTGAATGTGGCACAAGCATGCCACAATCTGCAGTCATGTCACATATGAGGCAATAAGAAGACAGCTCTCTGGACTTGTAGTTTACTTCTGAGGTCAGATATGAGGATTGAACTCAGGTCTTCAGCTTGCATAATGGTACTTTTGTTTGCTGAACCATCTCACCAACTCTTTTAAAAGAAATTTTCCAAGCTTCGTTGTGTATATTCACTGTATACGGATTGTGTTATATGTGACCATTTTCATATCAGTTTATAACATGCTTTGAGCAAATTCCCAATGTATTCCAATATGCTGCACCTTCTCATTCCTTGCATTAGTCCTGTTGTTCCTCCAGATACCATTTATCTTTAATATAAAACCTAGAACCACAAATTAGAGGAAATACATGGCTTCTAACCGAGGCTGGCTTGATTTACTTGGCATGATTAGTTTCAGCTGCATCAATTTTTTCTGCAAATAACATAACTTGAAGCTTAAGGCTGGAAACAGTCCTTCTGTGCATATACCCACAAACACCAGTTTCCTTACCCTTTCTCTGTTGTCCTGTATCTAGGCTTATGCATAGCTTAGCTCTTGAGCTACAGTACACATTAATGTGCAAGTTCCAAGTTAGCTGTTTATTACTAAATACTCAGTAATGATGTATATAACTCTGTCATGTTGTGCATCTAGTTTTGGTTCTTGAGTAGCCTTCATACTGACTTCCATGGAGGCTGGGCTGTCTGTTTTCCCATTAGCTACAAGGGTTTCCTTTTGTCCACATCATCACTAGCATTTTTTTGTTTTGTTTTTGTTACTTTTTTCAATTACTGGTTTTCTTATTGGGCTGAAGTGTAATTGCAATGTAGTTTTACTCTAATTTCTCTGATGGATAATGAAGTGGAATTATTTTTAGGCTCACTAACCATTTGTCCTTCATCTTTTGAAAAGTTTGTGCCTATTGCTTCCTACAGTTACTGATTGTGTTGTTTGATTTCTTGTTGCTTAGTTTTTTGAGTTCTTTATATTGTTTGGCTATTAATCCTCGTTCAGATAAACAGTCAGCAAAGTTATCTTCTCATTTTCCCAACTGAAATCTCATTCAGTTTCCTGGCTCATTTACTGTGCAGAAGCTTTTAGGTTTACCGAAGTCTAGTTTGTTCATTGTTGGCCTTATTTTCTGACTGATTGGACTCCTTTTAATGCTTGTATCTCTCTGTGTTTTTCTTTCTTTTCACTGGAGCAATTTCAAAGTTTCATCACTCACATTAATATTTTGACCCACTTTGTCTTAGTTAGGGTTACTATTGCTGTGATAAAAAAAAAAAAAACCATGACCAAAGCATCTTGGGGAAGAGTCTGTTTGGTTTACACTTCAATATCACTGTTCATCACTGAAGTAAGTCAGGACAAGAACTCAAGCAAGACACGAACCTGGAAGCAGGAGCCAATGCAGAGGTCACGGAGAGATACATGCACAGAGGTCAGTCAGTCACTCATTAGAATGCTGTACACACTGGCCCGCATCCTGATCTTATGGAGGCATTTTCCCAGTCAAGGATTTCTCCTCTCAGGTGACTATAGTTTGTGTCAAGTTGACATACATCTAGCCAGCACACATTTAGAGTGGTTTTCTGTACAACCTGAGAAAGGGACATCTGGTTTTCTTCTTCTTCATGTGCAAATTCAGTTTCCCCAGCAATGATTTTTTTTTGGCTATCTTTTCCCCAACGAGTATTTTTGGAATTTTTGTCAGAAATCAAGTAGGTACAGTGTAGTGGTTTATATATGTGGGATTTTCTATTATATTTATTCTATTTTATTGTATTCTATCACATGTCTTCATTTGTGATAGTATCATGATATATTAATTATTATGGTTCTGTAGCAAAACTAGAATTCTGGTATGGTGATACCTCCAGTATCATTTTTCATTCAAGGTCACTTTGTCTATTAGAAGTGTTTTGTGCTGTTCCATGTGACTTTACAAGAGTTGCTTAACTATCTGGGAAGAATAACATTAGAATTTTGATGGAAATTACATTGAATCTGAAGATTGCCTTTGGTAGCAGCCATTTTTATACAATTAAGGCTCCTAATCTGTGACTAGGGAGAAAACTTCTACTTTATAATGTCTTCTTCATTTTTTTATTCAGTATATAAATTTTAATTGTAGAGGACTTTAATTTCTCTGATACATTTATTTCGTGGTAATTTAGAAGCAATTATGAATAAGAGTGTTTACCTTGTTTCTTTCTCAGCCTGTTTGATATTGGTTGATAGAGGAGTTGCTTTTTTATGTATGCTGTTGTGTATTGTGCTGTGTTGACAGAAGCATTTGTTATTACTAAGGGTTTTTTGAGGTCTTTAGGGTCTCATGCACACAAGCATTTCATCTGCAGATTAGAACACTTCCACCTCCTTCCTTCTTATTTCCTTATCTCATGGTCTGGTTAAGAGTTCAAACAATGTTTAGTAAAAGTGGAAACAAAGTTTCTGTTGTGGTAGGATTCTACAGCATAAGATGATTATCTTAATTTCCTTTGACTATAAATTCTTCATAGCTGTGCAGCTTATTGGTAGACTACTTGGCTATGAAGGACAAGAACATCAGGGGAGAAGGAGCAGGAGAGGAAGAGATGAGAGGGGAGAAAAGGAGAAGACAGAAAAATAGAACACACACACACCAAAAAAACACATTAGTATAAAAAAGAAACTACCACACAAATCATAAATATTGATGAAATATAAAAGTGATGAAGTTCTATTTCCTTTTGGAGCACAAATTAATTCACTCATCTTGGAAACTGTGCATCTATTTTGAAGATAGCTGTTCTTTATTATTTACAAGTTAAGCATGAGACCTACACCCAATAGTGTTGGTGTTATCTAGATATGGAAATAACCAGGCTAGCTTAAAGATAAACAAATATATTTTTTATTATAAGGGGAAAACTTATGCCACAGGAACTCAAGATCCTGGCTATGCTTGATCACGGGGGAAGCTACATAGAGAGAGCACCTAGGTGGTGCACAGTTTTTTATTTCCTGGTCCCAGAAAACCAGGTTCCACCGCTTAAAGATTATTGCCTAACAAGCCTTTCCCCACCATCTCCCTCTTTTGTCTAAATAAGAGCAATCCAAACTGAATACAAAACTATGTACATATCAAGTATAAAATTACAAACAACATGAGCAATATTGAACAAGGAACACATGACTAATGTCTTAATAAACATTTTATTCCAAAGAGTCTAAATCTTGTATTGGAAATAAGATTGGCTAAATCATAAGAGTAATGTAGCTATGATTATCTATAGCTTCCTGAAGAGCTATTGACATTTGATGGCTTCTGGGAGAGGGAGAAGGATCTTACCTTAATGATGTGACCCTTGGTACACAGAATGCTGGACAAAGTATATTCTATATAGGGAAAGCAGGAAACCATTCTAAGTTATTTAAACGCCATGCCCATAGAGTACAATAATTGTATTAGACTCTCGCTTGAGACATATGACCCTTTAAACCACATGTTCTTGACCCTGTTAACTGTAGCAGGAACGGGTTCCATCTTATGAAGCAATAAAGTAAGAATAAGGGTATTATTTAAGTAAACAAACAAATAAGTAATTAAACTAGTACGTATGTTGGATTGGAGACATGGTTTAAAAATTAAGAGCAACTATTATCTTGCAGAGAACCTGGGTTCAGTTCCTAGAACTCATGTGGCAACTCACAACTATCTGTAAATCCAGTTTCAGGAGATCTGATACTTTCCTCTGACCTCTAGAGATGCCAAGCATGGAAATGGTACACGCATACACTCATACAGGAAAACCTTCAGACACATAAAAGTCACAGATGAATAATTGCATAAAACTGTGTTCATTGGAAGCCCTGTATGAGAGCCACACTTTATGATTATGTTAAAAAACAATTCCAAAGACACTCAAGCACTAATTTACAGTTCTTCAGCATAGGGAAATGATTCCTTTTGAGAGGAGGAGTCATTGTATGGGAGGATAATGGATACTCCTGGGTGCTAGTTACATGTCGTGGGATCTGAGTTCTGGTTCTGCAGATGGTTAGGTCTGTGAATTTCTGAGTTTTACATTCATGTCTTAGGAACTCTGTGCAAATTCCTGTTCCGGCCCTTCAGTTTTTGATTTAAATTAAGGAGTTTAAATAAGCTTTTCCCTCCTTGTGTTAAAATGAAGCCTACCCACACCCCACACTGTTAATAAGGTAACTTGTGATTGCCTAGCAGCTACATACAGTGTGTGTACAAAGCTGCAGTACTTTGCCAAGAGATGCTCCTAGGGTTATTTCTGTTTCTCTACCAGGCTCTGTTCTTGATGTCCTTGATATATCTATTAGCCACCCCAGAGATGTGCAGGCTTCATTGCTTACTCTGCCTTCCCTTATATTGTGCCTGTGAAGGACTGTGCTGATGTTAAGTCTTCTTGCTTCCCAACAGCTCAAAATCTCTGTGCTTGCCTATTTAGGAAAACAAAACCAAAGACCAAAAACCTCTTCATAGTTCTCTGATCTCTTTCCCGTTCACTCTAGTTTTCTTTGCATTTGTACTTCCAACATGCTTACAGGGTTTTGTTTGTTTCCTAAATTATGGCTCTGTAGGGCTAAACACCAGTTTTCTGATGCTGGAAGGCTTCACGAAGAAGCTGTGGCCACTACAGGGGAAAAGAACAGGAATTTCCTATTACATGCAGCCTACTAAAGCATCTCTGCTGCATGTTTATTTAACCTAATTCCCTTCAAATACTGTGTGATTTTCAGCTGCCACCTAAATGACTTTTTATTTATTTATTTATTTATTTATTTGAAAAAAAGGGAGGGGTTGTTTTTTCAAGCATCCACCTCCCAAACTCTCAGGAGCTATCATATCAAGTAGGTGTTATTAACCCCATTTTACAGATGAGGTTAAGAGTGCTCTCCTAGTTTACAGGTGAGCAAGAGGAGAGTGAGTTGCCAATTGACATCCTTTGGGACCCACAATTTTGTTCTTAGAAGTGGCGTAAGAACAAGAAAAGCATCATTTACTTCTCTAGAGGGAAAGATACAGAATGGTGGAAGGTACCTTGGTCACAGGTTAACCGCCAGTACATTTTTTGTCATAATGGCGCCCAGCATTTAGCTTCTATTACTGTTTATAAGCAAAATTTTGGCTTATCTATCTATCTATCTATCTATCTATCTATCTATCTATCTATCTATCTATCTATCTATCTATAATCTATACCTCTAGCTTATTTCATAAGATATCTCCCTGCTTATGAAATAAATACCTATTTTTATCTCTTACATTTCAATTACTTTGAAATAATACAGTATCCATCACAGAAGCAGGTCACAGGAAATTCTTTCCAGAGATAAACTCATAGCATAAATAAGGATAATCAGCACCTCTGATATGCTAAAAGACCTTACCACAGTACCTACAAAGAGAAGGACAAGAACGTAGAAAAATTGTGCATCTCTCCTCTTTATTCTGGAGCTGACAGTTTTCCAAGGACCTCTAATTTCTTTTTCCCTCTCACTTCTAAATCACAGTAATATCTAAATCACAGTAAAGGAGACCGGTAATATAGTGAATAATATTACATAATTCTGATGCATGGACAGCATATTGCTTAGTACCAGTATTTAGTTTTCCAAACTAATAGTTTCATGTTTCATCTAATTACTTGCCTGTATTTTTAGATGCACAATGAAAGATGATTCCTTATCTTATGAGTTTAATAAGCTCATGAACAGTGTCCTTACTTGAAGGTTTCTAAACTTGTCACTGCACTGTGTATTTCAATGTCCAAGTCTGCATATTTACCTTCCAAATGTGTTTGTTGTGTTCAAGGTAACAGTATAATAATCTTCCAACAAAAGTATGAATATCTTGGGATTTTAGCATGTATTTATTCATAAAATGGAGGATTTGTGTGCCACTGTCTGGTTTGTAAACAGGGAAATAAAAATACACAGCTGTGTATTTGTAAGTGAACTTACCTAAATATGATGTTTTGGTGGCTACCACATAGGAAACACTGGGGAATGTAAATTTTTAGGATACAGGAGTCAAAGTGAACTTTCTATGTTTTAAATATACAGTAATAATGAATAAATAATGCATTTATAATTTATGTGATATGTTTTATGTTAATGGATGTATTAATATAATATTAGGAGAACATTCTGAAGGGAACATAACCATAACCATAGATATGATACTATACTTTATAAATATAAATGATCATGTGTGAAGGGGTAAGTAATTAAAATTATAAATTAGATAATTTTGTAACAGCAAATTTTCCACTCATCCTTAGTTTACATAATAAAAAATAGTATTATTTTTAGCTTGTAGCTTTCTTATAAAAGCTCGAATTTTGTAAGGTGTGTACTTAGAGGAAACTTTCTGAGAAATTTCACGCTGTAATTCAACAACAGTTGGAAGGTTTGCTTTGGGCTTACTCTAGGCCAGGCTAAGCTGTGCTAACTCTTTCATCCTGTATTTTCAGCTCTGATAAAATGACTTTTCCTCACTTGGGAAAGTCTTGCCCCTCACATGGAGTCCTTTTCTGTTTATACTATGAGAGGAGTGATTAATTTTACCTGGGTACTCTCACCCCTCTGAATCCTCTTAGTTTGTTCATTCTCGTATGTGTAGAGGTATAAAATATCCTATGGATTAATGCCAAGCACCAGTTTCCTTTCAGTGGCCATCATTTCGTAAGAGCAAGCTGAACTGTCAGTATCGTGTACGGAAAGCTAGCAGCAGAGTCCTTGGTACAGCACCATTTTATCTTGTGCAATATTTGGCTCCACTCACACAAACTCATTTCCCAGTTTTCTTATTTTGTTGGCATTTCTTTTTAAACTGCAGTCTCTGTTAGAACTTAGTATGGGAACTGCATGGTCACTGTAAATTAAAATATAAATCTTTTTTAATAGATCTTTCTGTATATCACTGCTGAAAAAGATAGTTCCCATTTTCACTAACATAAAAAAGTCATCTTTCTTGAAGTTAAGACCTTGCTTTTGTGAAACGTGTATAGTTATGAAGCATCAGAGAGGCACGAGGTGTGGATGGTGGTGCAGAGATGGGTTCCATGTTTCTCTTGTTCCACAGAGAAAACTAATTGCTAAAGAAATCTGTATTATAACTGATGAGCTAACTTACAGAATTTTACATCAGATGTAGCACTGACACTGGGCAGTGTGGCCAGCAGCAGGTGGCCAACAGCAAGGTGCACAGAAATCTACAGAGGAGAGACAATGGATAAGGGACTGCTAGGAAGTGAAGAAAGGATGACCTCTGCTCTTTAGTACAGAACAACTGGAAACCTGTCACTCATGGGAATTTGAAAGTCAGGAAATATCCTTAATCCACTGGTTATGTGTTCTTTGTTTCACAGCATAGACATTTGACAAAGAATAGTGTGAGGGCCAATAGTCTGACTCTAGATGGTTATAATAAGGCACTTGAAAAGATACAGGAGCCAGTGCTCACTTGTAGAGTATTTGAGAATTTAGAGAAGAGTGTAAAACGCTCAGAACTTACAGATTAGGGAAAATAAAAGTTTCTTAGTCCCAGTCTCTCTGGCTAGTAAGATGTTTTAGAACAAATAATTCCTAGAAACAAATGCTAACATAAGTGGGTTAAGAGGTAAGCTAAGAGTGAGAGCTGAGAGTCAGAGTAGTTAATTCAGGCAGCAAACTAAATTAAGGCAACAAAATTGCAGTGACATTCTCAACACTCTATATGACAGCATGTAGGAGTCTTCCTGCCCAACACTTCCAAAGTGCACTTGCCATTTTATGGATCTTGAGTGGTGTAACTGGGGGTGGTGTAAGATTAGAAAAATACTGAGTACCAAGAATGGAGTAAATTCTTCCCCAAATGAGATCTCAGCCGAAGTACTTGAGGGTTATATGGAGGCCCTACCATGGAGGTCTCAGGGCCAAGGGTAGAGCTGAGCTGACTGCACAGGTGTGCTGGTTCACTTCTATCAATTTGACGTAAGTAGGAAGCATTTTGAGAGCAGGAACTTTACCTGGGAAGACTCCTCCATCACGCTGGTATACAGGCATTTCTTTGGTGCATTTTCTCAATTGATAGATATGGGAGGTCCAGCCTACTGTGGGAATACCAGACGTGAGTAGGTAGTCCTGGGTTATACAAAGGCAAGTGGATCAAGACATGGACAGCAAGCCAGTAAGCACTGTGGTCTCGTCTATCCTCCATTTCCTTCTTCCAGGTCCCTTTCTTGAGTTCTCATCCTTTCTTCCAACAGCTATAGGCTGTGACTGAGATTTGTAAGCCAAACAAACCCTTTTCTTCTCAAGTTTCTTTTCAGCAATACTGTGTATTGCAGCAATAGAAAAGCTTAGTAGAACAACAGGCAACAAGAACTTGAGTCCTCTATTGCAACTCCCTCCTGTCACTGCAGGGCCTTAGCACTGAACCATTCATGTTGGAACAAGGGCAACATTGCACATCAGCTGAAGCCTTTGTAGTTATCCTTACGAAACCAGAGATATCACACAGATTTTTATCAGTGTGTCCATTCAATATCTTCTCAACTTTTTGAGTGATGCCCATGAACATTCCTCATGTCAGTGATGAGAAGATACTGTCTGCAAGAACAAAGAAGATAGGCCCATCTCAAAAAGAATTATTAAATGTTGAAAACTCATAGTTTGAACACTGTGGAATAGGGCACAATATCATAAGAAATATCTGGACTACCCATAAACAGCAAGAAATCAGGCAGAGGGAATAATTCAACCCCAGTGCTAGAGATTTCTTATCTAAAAGAAAGACATCTCAGATATCAGAGCCAAGATCTAGTCCTAGAAGTTGAAACAAGAATCAAAAACTATTTCCCACCACAGAGTAGGAGGAAGGTGTTGTGTGAGAACCACATCCAAAACTTGAAGAAGTCATGTATGTTCAAGTTTGTATTCTTGAACTCTCAGGCCATTTTATTACTTTGTTTTATTTAATAGATTTTTTTTCATTTTACATACCAACCAGAGTTTCCCCTCTCTCTCCTTCTCCCACTCCTCCAACTAAGCCCCCATCCACTCCTCAGAAAGGGTAAGGCTTGTTGACTCCCATAGGAAGTCAACAAAGTCTGGGATATCAAGTTGAAGCAGTACCAAGACCCTCCTCCCTCTATCTAGGCTGAGCAAGGTATCCCTCCATAGGAAATGGGCTCCAAAAAGCCAGTTCATGCACTAGGGATAAATTCTTGTCCCATTGCCAGTGGCCCCATAGATGCCCAAGCCACAGAACTGTCACCCACATTTTAGAGAGCATAGTTTGGTGTTACACAAGCTCCCCAGCTGTCAGTCCACAGTCAGTGAGCTCCCACTAGATCCTGTCAGTTGTCTCTGTGGGTTTCCTCTTCATGATCTTGACCCCTTTGCTCATATAATAATCTCTCCTCCCTCCCTTTTACTGAACTCCCTGAGCTCAGCAGAGTGCTTGGTTGTGGATCTCTGCTTCTGCTTCCATCATTTACTAGATGAAGGTTCTATGATGAAAATTAGGGTGGTCATCAAACTGATTACTGGGAATGACCAGTTCAGGCACCCTCTCCACTATTGCTTAGAACTTAGCTGGGGCCATCCTTGGGGACTCCTGGTAATTGCCCTTAGCACCAGGTTTCTCCCTAACCCCATAATGTCTCCTTCTATCAAGATATTTCTTTCTCTTTTGCTCTCCCTCTGTGTCCCTCCCCCAACTCAACCATCCTGTTCCCTCATGTTCTCCTGCCCCTCTCCTTCACCCCTCTTTCCATGCTCCCAATTTACTCAGCAGATAGTATATATTTTCTCTTCCCAGGAACATCCATGCATGTCTCTCTTATATCTAGTTAAAAAATGAGGTACATATATAAACAGAGAATTCTCAACAGAAGAATCTCAAATGGCTGAAATACACTTAAAAAATTGTTTAACATCCTTAGTCACCAGGGGAATGACTCTGAGTACACCTTTCAGAATGGCTAAGATCAAAAACACTGATGACAGCCCATGCTGAGGAGAATAAGGAGTAAGGGGAACACTCCTTCATTGCTGGTGGGAGTGCAAACTTGTATAGCCACTTTGGAAATCAGTATGTCAGTTTTTCAGAAAATTGGGAATCAATCTACCTCAAGACACAGCAATACCACTCTTGGACATAAACCCAAAGGATGCACAATCATACCACAAGGACATTCGCTCAACTATGTTCATAGTGGTATTATTCATAATAGCCAGAACCTGGAAACAACTTAGATCCCCCTCAACTGAAGAATGGATAAAGAAATGTACATTTGTACAACAGAGTATAACTAAGCTGTAAAAAAAAATGATGTCTTGAAATTTGCAGACAAATTAATGGAACCAGAAAAAAAATATGCTGAGTGAGATAACCTAGACCCAAAAAGACAAACAAGGTATGTACTCTTTCATTGGTGGATATTAGATATAAAGAGAAGGATAATCCGGCTACAATCCACAACCCCTGAGAAACTAAGTAACAAGGGGGCCAAAGTCAGGCCATTTTCAAAAATGAATGGGGGGGACAATTTCAAAAAAATCATTTTTATTTTGTCTTACATATAAGGAGACTGAAAAATTAAAGGATGAACCATGTGTTTATTCAATGGAGAGGCTGAGATTTAGATCCAAGATTTTCTTGCTCAAACAGATGTATTGGTTTAGTTCTTTTCCCTTTGGTTGTTGTGACCCAATAGTTTTAGATCCAGTAGTCTCTTATGAAATGAGATCAAGGTTTCATATGGTAGCTTCCCATGACACTACTCTTATTATAGACATAGACATCTTTACTATGTATTTCACAAGTGAATTTCTTATAATGTCAGTTTATTTAAGATGATCAATAACATGCTTCAAGGTCATAAGTAACTTTAAAGAATATTTTAATTCAAATTTATTTGTACCTTTCACATCATTTAAAACACTTACAATTTCCCTAAAATTTTTAATTTTTTAAAAGATTATAAATTAAAAGCAATTTTTAATATTTACTTTTGTAGATTTTTTGCTGTAATAATTATATGTATGTTCAGGGTTCAAAATAATTATTCATCATGTGTATATATTGTGTATTGGTTCAATCAGGCAGCTAAGATTTTTATCATTTCCTTATAGGTTCTTCCTGTTTGAGACCTCCAAATTCTTGTCTTCTAATTTTTCATAAAATGTCTAATGGTTTCCTGTGAGTTATTATTACCCTACCATGTGTGATACTAAAACAGATTCTCTTGTCTGCATTTTGTACCCATGATACAATCCTTCATCTCATTTCCCAGCTTCTGGTAATCTCTGTGTGACATGCAGATATACTTTTCTCGTACATGTAAAGGAGAAAGTAGTCGTTATCTACTTCTGGATTACTTAATATTTTGTCCTCCAGTTCTACTACATTCCTACAAAATGACAGGATCATTCTATTTGGTCTCCATGGAAAGCCTTTATTATCCACTTGAGAGCTGATGGGCACATAGCTTTATCCATATCATAGCTATTGTGAAGAACGCTTCAGCAATCACAGAAGTGCAGTAGTTTCTTAAATTTGTCATTTTTATTCTGATTGAATATTTAACAGAAATGTGACAGCTGGGTCACACTGAAGTTTCACTTTTATTCTTTTTTTTTTGTGAGAAACTTCCATTAACTTCTCCATAATGGCAATACTATACTAAACATTTCTGGAGAGAGTTACCCTCAGGGACTTTCTGTCTACTAACTCATTTAATCTTCTCACCAAACTGAACAGTAAAAACCATCATTATCTCTTTTTTTACAGATGAAGTTAAGAACAGAAAAGGACATTGGTTCCCCAAAATCACATAGCAAATAATAATGATATGCCCACCCCACAATCATTTAATGTTCTATACTGTGAAAAATATCACTTGGGTAATGTTATCTTCTCATTAGGATAAAAATAACTCTGATAAAAGAAAAAGTATTTTCAGAAGTAGAACATATTCATTAAGAGTAAGAGTGTTCCAGAACAAATGGGATAAAGGGTAAAGTGTCCAGGGACAATAGAAGAAAGATTGGAGGTTGTGACCCATCTTCAGTTGCTTTGTAGCTGAGTAAGGACTATAATAATATTGTTGATAATGCCTTGATTGTGTCCTGCATCCCCTGAGTTGGAAAAAGTTATCTTGGCCATCACTATGGTCTCTCCAACAATTTGTGTACTGAAATTAAAACTGAATACAATGCTAATAAAAGGGGAGACATTCAGGGGGTTGTCCCATCATAATGACTCTGCCCCAACAAAAAGTTTAATTGATTTATTAAAGTGCTTGAGAAAAACTGCTTACCTCTTTTTCTATCACACGGAAACATAAAAAAATATCATTTCTGAGGAATGAGTCTTCTATAGACACCAAATCTACCAGTATCTTGGAGCATCCCAGCCTCTAGAACTATGAACAGTACTTTCCTGTTTCTATAAATTATACAGGGTAAAGTATTTCAATAAAGCAGTCAGGAAAGATTAAAAGAAAAATTAAAGAGATGGATTTCAACTTCTTTTTTATTCCAAAGTATCATATTTTAAATATAAGTGTACACATTTTGTCAAACTTTATAAAATGTGTTTTGACATAAATAAGAAAATTGTGGCAGTATGTTAGCCGTCTAAAAGGAAAAATAATAAGATATTGGACATAAAAATCAGGAAAGATAAAAATGAAGAAAATATTAGTAGGGTCATAAAACTGAAGCAGGAATGATATACCTAAAAAATTCTTACTATAAAGTCTTGTTCCTGATGAATGTAAATCTGCCTCTAGCTTTTAGAAATTGGTGGGAAAATAGAATTCTAGTCAGTTCCACATTTTACAAGGAATATAAGATAAAATCTGAACAGTTGCTAGAAGTAAAATTATTGCTGTCACTAATATCCGAGAGAAATTGCTCCCCGTGGTCCTCATAAGATCAGCACCGTGTAATACAGGCACTTATATCCTCAGGAACACTTTCAGAGTGGACAGAATGATACCTTTCCCAGAGCTGTTGGCATCATTCTCAGGGAAAATGGTCAATACCATACCATCCAGCTATGAAGCTCATTTCATCTGGGAGTGCACGCTGAGTCTAGAATAATGGACACATGTCATCTTTTAAGCAGTCCTTTCTGTATATTATTTTTATCTGCATTTTCTTTGATAGAGGCTAAGAAGAAATGAGTTTTAAATTATGGTATTGTGTAAGCACTTGGAATATAAACTATCTATCTACTGATAGAAAAACATGGCCTCACACATTATAATTATTAGTTTCTCTGGAAAAGAGTTTCCTACATGTTAAAAAATATATAATAAGGGTTAAGAGAAGAGCCTACTCCTAGACAAAAGTCCAATTTGTTTAAAGATTAACTCGTATACCCATCCAAATGTTCAGAGAGTCCATCTAATTCATATGCAACTGAAACTATGTAATACATACTCTATTTCTGTAAGGATATATAACTTTCAATAACAATCTTAAGAACTGCTTTCAAGGAAAAATAATTTTAAATACATTTATAAACTTTTGCTCAATCAAAATCCATTATGAATAATGGACTTTAGTTGTAGAGGAAAATTTAAATTATGTCTTATTCAAGTATGGTATTCAATAAATAATGAACTTACATCACCAAAAGATAACCAAATTTTCATATATATAAAATGTATGTTTCTATATGTAGAGAGAATGTATATGTGTATATATGAATGTATGAATATGTATCTTTGGAAAACCAGGTCTTTCTCATACCACATTTCGATAGCTCTCCATTTGAAAATAAAATAGTGACATGGGATCATGGCTACCATGTACACCTATGCTCCCTTTCTCCCCACCTTATCTATGTCATTACCATGAAAACTGAACTTCAAGGAAAGAATGTCAGTATATTCTTGTTTGTCAAGGCTGGTGTAGTTTCACATTAAGTTTAACATGGTGTTCGTGACTGAACCAACTAATTACATGGAGTAAACAGATGATTCCCATCACAATATTGATGTGCAGACATATGTTTATTCGACTACATAGTTCATTCAATTAAAAGAAAAGGAAAATAGTGTTACAATGACCCATCACTCGAGATGTGCGGGAATAGGACTGACTTGATTAGCTGCTTGCTGGGAGCGCTCCAGCCACCGAGTGCCTGCTGGAAGTCTTCAGTCCTCTGGGCCATTCTGTAACAAGAGCTTCCATTTCTGTCACTTCACATATGCCATCCTAAAGCTCTGTTTGTCGTTTCATTCTCCTCTATGTCTCCCCTAGGAGCACCTTCATTTTAATATAAATAGAGCATTTCATCATGCGATGGCAAAGAAGCATAGAAGGCATGACTCTCAATATTCCTGGATACAATGTATAGCTATATTCCAAAAGAAGTCTTTTTAAAAAGAGAAGAAAAATAACTGGTTTAGTAAAGAAGCATCAGTGTTATAAATCTGAGCATGCTGTGAGTCACATGTCTGTAACAGTTGAGAAGGAAGCTAAACTGAAGATGTTCTGTTTGTGGCATTTGCCAGTACATAAGAACACAGCTGTTTAGCAGAGGTTACTACTCCTATCTATGTCTAAAGTATTAGATCATCTCATTTTCTGCCTGGGGTCAGTTGCCGCTTCAGGGAGATCTAGCAACTAAAGAACACACTATTACCTCCTTGAATTTCAGGTATGTAGATACACTTAGGAAGATATGAGATATAACAGAAGATAAAATGTTGACTTGACCTGTTACACCTCAGAGATGTGGTGGAAACTTCAGGAACTGGGGTCATTGTTTTCCTTCACGGATTTGACCTTCACACAACTTTCTGGAGAGTCTCGCCGACTATGCTGGTTTGTTCTGTCGACTTGATGCAAACTAAATTCACCTGAGAAGAGGGAACTTTCACTGAGAAATATTTTCCTTTGACTTGAATTGTGGACAAGCCTGTGGGGCATTTTCTTGATTGGTGATTGATGTGGGAGGCTCCAATACACTGAGGGCCATGTTCTCCCTGGGGTGATGATCTGGTTGTATAAGAAAGTAGACTGAACAAGCCCCAGGGAGCAAGCCAGTAAACAGTGCTTCTCTGCTGATTCATCATCAGGTTTCTGCCCTGAGTTCCTTCTTTGACTTCCCTTGGTGATGGACTAGAACCTGTAAGGTAAATAAACCACTTCTTCATTCAAGGTCCTTCAAGTCAGTGATAATTACAGCACCAGAGAAGCATGCTAAGATTTCTGCCTTTTCAACTTCCAGTAGTCTCTTGGGCAATTCCTTTCTCCTCACTGTCTCTATGTGCCCTCATTTCCCAGTACTACCAATACACAGCAACCAGCATGCCCCAGAGTTATGAAATACAAAGGTCCTGCAAGCATGGCCTATTGCTCTCTTGTTTCTCTCCACTGGTACTGTTCCTTTGCCCCAGTTCAATATTAAAAAGATTCTTCTCTCTCTCTAGCACTGAAATGTTTATTAGAATATCTCAATATATGCCCATTGTCTTTAATCTGTGGAACACCATCGTTATAACACAAAGGACAGAGAACTTTGAGAATTTCTACAGGACTAAGGTATAACAGAGAAGACAGAAGTGAACTACTGGGATAGCTTAGAGCTGTCTTTACAGAAACATTGAATTGGTAGCACAGAGGATAACCCAAGCAGGCACCATAACTTGCTCAATTAGGAGGCAGCCTAGTCACTTTCTGGGAGCCATCTTCCTCCCTTATGCCATACGATAAAGATCCTAAATGACATCTCATTTCATTTTGGCTTCCTTTGCTTTGTTTTTCTTTTATTTATAGTTATGGAATCAAGCTGACATTGTCCCCAAACCCTCTCTGCCTCTCAAAGCTGGGGAACTGCTGATTTGTCACTGCAATGGGCTGGCTGAGAAGCTGCTGGGCTTTCTCAATAGCTGTGCCCACAGATTGCTTCTTCTAAACCAAGCTGAAGAGATAGTTTGGCTTGTTTGCACTTCTTCTTTTGTTGTTTAATAGTTATCATTTGGTGCTTCTACATTTATACATAGAATTTCTGTGTCTAAAGATATCCTGAGTAAATTGGGAGCATGAGGACCTTGGGAGAGGGTTGAAGGGGAGAGCAAAGGCAGGGAAGGGAGAATAGATAAATGTTATATGTAGTATATACATGTGAGAACAGGTGTGCATGTCTTTGGGCATATAGGCAAAAGAGGAGCATGCCACGTGTTCTACTGTGCCAGCATCTGCCTTCATCATCTAAGACAGTATCGCACATTAAACTTTGAGCTTGAGTGATGGCCGGGGGATGCCAGCTATCTTCCTCCCATCACAACTGAAAGTTCTGGAGTCACATGCCCTCCCTTGGGTTCGCCACACTCAGCCTTTTATGCTGGTTCTGAGGACTCACTCAGGTTTCCCCAGTCAAAACACCAAGTGCAATTACCAACTGAGTCATCTTCCCAACTTCACAGATGCAGTTTTTCTAGTCTTTTATTTACCTATTTTCAGTTGCTGTATGAATTAGAATTGCTTATCAGTATAGAGTAACTTAAATGTCTCTTTTCTATGTGTGGTTCCATCCAAAGGAGTTTGGAAACACAGCTGACGGGATAGAGGGAAGGAAGACAGCACATAAACAGGTCAGGTTTAGTTCCACAGCCTCAGGCAGTGAAAATAAATGCTGTATTCTGTGTTTTCCATATTCTTGGATATTCATGAGTATAATAAAAATCCTAAAAAGCCCCATGCTACAGAAATCTATTTAACTTTATTAAAATTGGCATTTTCCCAATTTAGTGTGATACAGAACTGTGTGGTTACATGAGAAATTTTTTTGAAAAGCAGCCACCCCTGCCTTGTCTTACCCACATTCTCTCACCTGTGTTCCAGTACTACAAGGTTGGGGTGCATGAAGTTACTGAAAATTTGGGGTCTCAAGGAATGACATAATAAGAGGAAACATTATATACTCCTAAGTAACCATGCCAGCTTGGATCAGAAGAGCTCAAAGAAGCATGCATCCAATCTTTAGAAATAAATGGTCCATATGAAGTAATGAAGACTGACACATACAATATATTATTAAGCAATTTTAAAGATTACATTTAAAAAGCTATACGAAATGTGGCAAGTCATAAAAGATATTTATATTTTTTAAGTTGTTCCAATAGGTCTTAACAGAAAGCATTTCATCTTCACTGGATAATGAAGGGTGTAGAATGAAGACATCACACTTTGACACTGTTTTCACTTGTCAGTCTCCCAAAATACCAAAGCAAGAGCAAGAGTCTCCTTATGACTATATATCATGCAAGTATTTTTGATATGATTAGGATATGATAAAAAAATACTACCATGAAAATAAATTTGGGTGTAGTCATCAAAATATCAGTTGTAGTTAATCTTCAGTCAATTAGTTTCATTCTGAAAATGTATTGATACACATACTTGCACCTTCAAAGATATATGTGCTTGAGTATTCACTGAATATTGTATCCTATGGCTAAATATTGGGAATGCAATGAAGTCATCATATAGGAAACCTAATTAGATTAGTGACAGAACATCTATCTTCTCAATGGAATATTTTGTCTATCTGCAAATGAAAAGTGAGTCACTGTCACAATGAGATGAAATTTTTCTTGGGAATACTGAAAAATACTTCAAATTGTAAGAACTACAGAACAAATTAACAGTTCAATTAGAAGTTTTGATACTCTGTAAATACACCTTAATTTTTCTCACACTATGCATTTCCTCCGGGAATCAGCACAGTACATCTTTTCTTAGGCAACTAGATTTGCATGCATTGCTTGTTCTAAAAGCTATGGGTATAAAAATATTACAAGCCTTTGACAGCTGCTGATATACAGTCATATGAACATGTAGTTTAAGTATATTTGACTAAAAATTCAGAAACTAGACTTACATGCTGTTAATAAAATAGTTTCACACTGTCAGCCTTGTGTGTTTCTCATGCAGCATTAGTTGGACCGACATGAAAATTTCCTTTTCATATCTTATCAGTAAGACTCTTCTCATGTAAATTCCCAGAGCAATCTACAACTCTTAATAATTTCAGTATAAATGTGTTTAGCCAGACCAGAAGTGAAATGTTTAAGTAAAATTTCACTCTAAGGATTTAGTAGTGCCAAAAAAGCCTGCTTGATGTCTTTTTATAATATTAATATTGTCCTTGGCATATGTGTCTTTCAAAATTGTTCCAGTTATCCTAGGAATTTCATCGACTATAGGAATAAAATAATAGATCTAAATTTTTTCTAAATTCTATTCTAAATTCGGAATAAAAACCCCAACCACCAAGAGAGGAGCTAGAATACTGCAATAGGGCTTTGACTAAGAGCACATTACTTTACTTAGAGACAACAAACCAAGGTACGCTTACCCTGTTGCTATGCTAGTCAGTTCTGCTATACTTATTGTATAAGATATGTAATTAGGAACATTAGGTGCCCCCCTTAGCACCCTTTCTTCCTGCAATTGAAATGGGTGTTTTGAGAACTGCAATTAGTTTATCCACTTTCTTTGAAATTTTTTGATGATAAAAATAATCTTGTCGGTCGGGAGGCCTTGGTAGAATCAGAGAACTGCCCCCAAAGGAATTAAGCTACGATGACCTAAGTTCAAGGTTCAAAGCACACCCTAAAGCATGGAAGGAAAAGGCAGGAAGAATTCAAATGAAGCAAGAGAGCTGAAGGGGTTGATAGTCCCAAAAACTGAGCATAAAACTGGTTCCTAAACCAAAGCATCTAGAAGGATCCACACCATGACGAAATCTGGTGCTAATATTAACAGGCCAGTCTTATGTAGTTGAGGATCCCTCCTCCCAGATGACTTTAGCTTGTGTCAAGTTAAAAAAGAAATAAAAGAAAGAAAACCAGTTAGCAAGCCAGCACAACCGACCCTTTGTCACCTTGATGCACAAATAGATCACAATTCAACTACAACTTCTCCTTTCTCATTAGTTCCCAATGTGACATGTTAATATTAATATCAAAGATAAAATACACAAAATTTTAAAAGACCCACAATCTTTATAAGTTCAATCTCTTTAACACAAAGTTGTTTTTTCAATATTCAAGGACTTTCCAAAATACCAAGTCTCAATTCTTCAAAGATTTTCTAAAATTCCAAAGTCTCCTAGCTGTGGGCATGTGTAAAATCAAAAGTACATTACACACTTTCTTGCCCAAAGATTGGAGAACTAGGGCCCAGTCACAGCATGAATGAAAAAAACCTAAAGTATATATAACTCAGGGCCCAGTGTCTGGAATTCACACATGATCTTCTGGGCTCCAAAGGGCTTAGAGAGTCACACTTCTCAGACTCTGCCATCCACAGGTACAAACAGCTCATCTCCTAGGCTCAGACTGGCTCCACTCCATTACTGTTGCTGTTTGGTAGTAGTTCTGTGGTATAGGCATCTCCAAAATGCTGGGGTTGCCTCTGTGACTTAGAAACTCCTTCAACAGTATTCTATCCTGGGCTTCCCGCAGGGACTCTGATCCTGCCACAATAGGCCTTAACTTTTCTCCATGATCCCTTTAGTCCTGGGCCTTCAACTGGAACTGAGGCTATACCTTCTTCACCAATGGCCTCTCTCAGCCTCATTTTAGGGTCTTCAGCCCTGCCAAACTGTGCCACACGTCAGCTACTCTCCATAACCCTTCATACCTTCAGATCAGTGCCACTTGAAAGACTTAAACTGTCACGTGTGGCTGCTGCATAAGACACAACCTTAGTCTCACACTGGGTTTCAGGTTCTGTGAGCTGATCCTTGGGAAATATTTCACAATTATGATCCTCAGTAGTGCTGGTCTCTTCTTAATCACTACTAATTTTTCAATTCCATCTAACCGGCGTAAGTTGTCCCTGTAAAGCAAAGATTTTGCTTAGGAGTGCTAGTCTCTTATTAATAAAGAGTTATTCGTCTAACCTAGTCATCTAAAACTACAGATCCTTAATGCAAAGTATCAAACGGCCCCAACAGATATTTTGCTTCCTTCTGAAAGTTCACCAACCAGGCCTCCATCAAGTCATCTGCATTGCTTTCCGATTTATCCTTCAAGCTCTCATAATATCCCACCAAGCTTTGGACATGTAACAGTTTTTCTAGCATGAAGGTCCCAAGTCTTTGAACTTTCACCTCAAAACATAGTCAAATATGTCACAGCAGGATCCTAAATACTGGAGCCAAATTTTGTCTATGTCAGGATTTATATTACTGTGATAAAACACCATGACTTTTAATCCTGTACAGGAAAGGATTTATTTCATCTTATAGCTTGAAGTTGGAACAGGAATTGATACAGAGACCATGGAGAAATGTTGCTGACAGGCTTGTTCCTCCTGGTTTGCTCAGTTAGTTTCCTTATACTGTAAATGGGGGCAGAGCTTTTCTTTTGTACTGACTGTACCCAGTCCCAAAATAAAGACTCAGAAACTTATATTAATTAAATTGTTTAGCCTATAGCTCAGGCTTATTACTAATTAACTCTTACATTTAAATCAACTCATTTCTATTAATCTATATTTTGCCATGTGGGTTCATGACTTTACCTGTTTTCTAGCATCTTGCTTCTTTTATGGCTAGCTCATCTCTCTCCAACTCTGCCCTTCTTTTTCCCTGTATCTCCATTTGGCTTTCCAGACTAGCTTTATTCTGCTTGGCTATAGGCAATATATATATATATATATATATATATATATATATATATATATATATATATATATATATATCAATTAAGCTTCTATTATCAACCAATGAGAGTAATACATATTTGCAGCATACAGTATTCTATACCCCAGGACCACTGGTCCAGGGTTAGCACCACCCACAATGGTTTGAGCTCTTCCACATCAATCATGAATCAAGAAAATGCTCTACAGACTTGCTTACAAGCCAATCTTATGCAGTCATTTCCTCAGTAGCGGTTCCCTCCTCTCAGATGACCACAATTGTAAGAAGTTGACAAAATCTAGCCAGCACAGGGTGATAGGTCATTCACTTCAAAATATTCAAGAGTGGCAAAATCCTTTCTGTCAGATGCACTGCCTATGACAATGTTTCTAGACTTCACATAGAAAAGAGATAGTAAAAAAAACCACTATCATAACTGGGCAGATAACTGTGAAAGATCAGTTAATCATACTTTCTTAAAACCAAAATTCCAAGATACCTCTCAAGTAAGTGACTGTATGATTCAATGGGAAGTACTTCCTATAGGGTGTCAAATAATGTTGGCCCTCCTGGCCTCCATTTATCCATTATGTATGTGGGGTTTTTTTTGGTTATTGCTGTTGCCATTGTTTTTTTGTTTTGTTTTGTTTTGTTTTTTCTAGACAGGGTTTCTCTGTGTACCTTTGGAGCCTCTTCTAGAACACACTCTGTAGATCAGGCTGGCCTCGAACTCACAGAGATCCCGCTGTCTCTGCCTCCCGAGTGTTGAAATTAAAGGCATACACCACCACTGCCTGGCTATCTATATGTTCTTAAACAGGCACTGTCTATACATGGAAGACCCTTGGCAAATACAGATGGTAAACTTCTTGAGTAATCCTAATTTCTAGTTCATGAATTTTCCTCAACGACAATGTGTGTCGATTGGATTAGGTGATGGTTAATGTGACCCTCAGCCCCAAACCTTCGGTATTTTATATACCTTTGTATCATTCTAAACAGGATCCCTAATGTCCAGAAACTCCCAGGACAACACTCTGAAGCCAGATGGGTGAAAAGTCATATTTCTCAGATGTGCTTGTCATAGAAAACTTAGTAGAAAGTAAACCCTGGTTTAAAACTGCTGCCTTACAAACAGGTTTGCTTTGGTGTCGTCACATTAAAGACTGCTTATGTCTTACTTCTTGGTAATTTACGTATACCTGTATGTCTCATGCTTCAGGTGTATATCTTTGAAATACAGAGTGTAGGTTTATACTTCTAGAAAAATAAAAGCAGAAGGATAAGTATTCATGTGTTTTTATTTTTTCTTCAGTGTATTCGGGTAGTTCATATATCAACCTGACTTCTTTGAAACCATAATATTTAGTTTCATTGAAATGATTTTCTGCTTTGTATGAAAATATGCTTTATTAACCATTAAAGCTGCTTCAGGGTTCAGTTTTAATGAATTCTTAAAGCATAAGGAGGAAAAAGGAAGGTTAAATCCAGTGTGATTCACTTCAAAAACAGAGGTCAAGCATCACACCCTTCAATGAAATCCATTCCACCATTGCCCCTTTGCTTCTTAAATACTTGGCTGCCCATTGGGTCAGTGTGCACCATTTATATTAGGTATTTCATAAAAAGTAAAAAGTAATGATTTTCTGGACTATAATAGTCCCTTTCGGATTCCTCCCCTTCCCACCTCCATCCTATCTCTATCTCCTCCATACTAACAGCTACCATTTCTATCCTTTCATAGTTCTGTTGGGGTTTTAAGATGCAGGACATTGGATCCCCACTGCCTGGTGTCAGATATTAAATACATTCTGTGGACTTGTGACTTGAGCTTTCTACACAGGCATCAACACTGGTAAGTAGTGGACACATTAAGTAATAGTAACAAACTCAAGTAACTGTTTCAAAGATGTAATTAGATGATATTTTCAAAGCATTTAAAATGATTTTAAGTCATGTGAAGAATGCAATGAGACAGTATTGGATGTCTAATATTATCGCTATTATTTCACAAGCATCTATTTGGTTCCACCGAATACTTTGCTGTACTTGGTCTAGTACAGAGGCGCTACTGTGAATACTCTTGTGTTCTTAGACCACCTGCTACCTTCCTTTCCCAGGTCATGTCTATATACTTAGATAGACAGCCAGGTGGGAGAAAAGGACCAAGAAATCCTGTAAACATAACACTTTCCCCCAGCCCCTCCCTTGTTGCATTCTGTTGCGTGCTTCTGACTTATGAAGGAAGACAGCATTTTGGACATCCGCCTCCAACAATAATGCTTCAAGGAGATGATTGTAACTCATGGCCCTGTGCCTATTTTAGCACTGAATCTTGCTATCACCTGTGTTAAAATATCACAATATTTCATGGTTTAATTGAAGCACTCTGGCATCCAGAGTTATTTTTATAGTCAACTTGAGATGACATGTGATAGTTCAGATTCACGGAAGCTGTGAGTCAGAAATTCTGTCTATGGTTATAGTTATAACTTTTAACATGTGCTAACATGTGATATCCTTAGATCATGTGACCTGCAGTTATTTCTGAAATGAGTGTTTGAAACATCAAACTTTTGTCATGGTAGTAACACTTTATGCTAAATGAAAGCAACACCTTTGGTCTCTCATACATTTTTTTTCTTCTGGTACCACATGTCTTAATAAAAAGCAGCCATGCTAATGTTTTTCAGATGTCCTCAACAAACCCAGAGGTATTTAATGAAAATAAGCAACTACTAGGTGAAATAGGCTTAGCAATCTTTACAAGACTATTTATAAAATGCTGATCAGCAGTGGGGAAACAAAGAGAATTGATTTTAAGGGAAGAAAGTCCACCTGTTTTAAAGCTTCCCCAATATGAGAAGAACAGAGCCCTTCAAAGTCTAGATAGCATTTAGCAAGCCAATGCACAGAAAGTGTGAGCCTCCTCCGAAGGCTGCCCAAAGATCCTTTTAAGCAATGTGAGCAGGGAAGCTCTTAAAATGAGGCTAATTAGCTGTTTGATGTACTTGACAGAGAAAGATGTCTGCAAGCAGGGAGAAAAGACTGCAAACATAGATATCCCTCATTGTATTATTGTTCAAAACTTTAATTAATTTCTTGAGGACTATCTTTTCCATAATTTAAAACGGTTTAAAAGATGTACAACTAACAGGTTTAGAGTGTTTCCTTAACTAATCACTCGCACTGCGGGAGGCTGAAAGTGATGGAGCACACTCCACACACTCCTCAAGCCATCCAAGAATTACTTTTTAGGCTCTGGCTTTGGTTCTTCCTCTGTTTGCAGAGTGGCATTGAGAAAAATGTGTGAGTTGACTCTAATAATGTACAGTTTGAAGCCCAAATAACTGTAATGAAGCATCCTGGATGCAGAAGGTACAGTTTGAAAATGTGCCTTTGTCCTTTCCATCCTAAGAGAGGTGAGAAGCAGATACTGGTTAGTGGTTGGTTAGGGAATACGATTTTCTGGGCTTCAAAATACAGCAAGCACAATGGAAAAATATTGGATACCAATGAGGGACAATGTTTTTTAATTATAATTACATATATTATGTATTAAAATTATACTTATGACAACAGCAACCGATATATTAACATGCAGTTAATCATGAAGTTTCTGTTTATTTCAGTTCTTCACACCTAAATTGACCTAAGTGCCAATAGTGAAAAAAAATGACAAAACCAAAAACTTCTAAAAGTAATCAGTTAAGATATGTGAGTACAATAATATCAAAATCATTTGCATGGAACAACAGTGTCTTGTTGGAGACTTAGTCAGATCTACCAAGTGTGATTCATAGGAAATTGGAATGGGGTTTTTGTGAGATGTTCACAACTTTTGGTTGAGTCACAGATGGCATTAGTTGTGTGGGTTCTCCCCTCTCTCTTTGTCTGAGCTGTTTGCGTGCATGAGCACCTGTTAGACATTCCACTCCTTCATTCAATAAATATGTGTTGAGGACCTTACCACGTGGCCTGGCTACTGATGGCAGTGGAGGAAGGCGAACACATAAAACCTCTTGTACTGAGCTCTCATGCTACTTGGGATGAGAGGATTCCATAAACAGTACAAATAGCTAAATATTTCCTCCGCAGTTGATAAGTTCAGTGGAAGAAGTAGGGCAGGCAACTGTGTGGGGCTTGTGGCCCACTGGTGTTTGCTGGAGGAGGGCTTCAAGCAGGGAATAGCAGGACAGGTTTTGCATCTTACATCCACTCTAAGGTAGAAATAATGAGATAAATCGGGGGAATACCTTACAGTGCTTCCAGTAAGGGATAATAAAATAACTCTGTTAAGGGACTTCAGCCACCACTGGGCAGGATCTGGAAGAGCTATGAGTAAACACAGGGTTAATATCCACAGGGACTATATAAGAAATGGCAGGTGATGTTTTTATCTCTACCTTTGATCTTGCCCTTTCCATTTCCGGTTCTATCTGTTATGCCAGTTAACAATTGTGTCTGCTACTCTGCTTTGTTTCCCAGATGGGCTAACCCTCACTCATGAAAAAAAGAAGAAAAAAATATAGATTGCCTTTAGCTTCTGTTAATGCCTGGAAAGAGGTGCTGTCTAACTGTCACTTAGAGAATGAGTGAGAACTGAGCGGGTGCACAGGGGGAAGAGTATGTCAAGGCAACCACAGTGCGTGGTCATTTAAGCTGGAAGAATGGTCATCCCGATAGCCATGAGGAGTTTGGTTTGAGTGCTATTAGCTGGCCCTGGGAAGAAAAGAAGTGGACAGTCTGTGAGGCCAGGGCACCCTACACCAGTCATACCAATCATAAATGCTACCCTCAAAATTTGGGGCTCGCACTTTTGCATAAGAACAATACCTAGCACTGGTAGAGGAAGATGAAAGTCTTGTCCCTTACTCCCATAAGAATGGAGGAGGATGAGAGCTGGTGACATCAGGGATATGCAGTGTCAATAGGCTCCTCTCTAAGGGCAGCTTCATAGCTCAGTCTTAGAAGAGGTTCTGCAAGTAGCAGGAGTCGGCAGCCCGTGCACCAACAGGGGTATGTACAGTTGAGGTGAGCTTGCCCCAATAGCTGAAAATGAGGCTCCTGATACAAAAATAACCCTTGATCCTCCTGAAAACAGTAGTGAAAGTCAGTATCGTAAACATTTGAAAGTCAGTATCATAAACATTTCAAACACAGCTGGGGGCCCCAAATTTAAAATATCAACTATCTTACAAAGAGGCATCTGGCTACTTTCAAAGACAGTCTGGCGACCAAAGACATCATGTCTGTTCTATAAAATATAGTTTTCCTAGGCCATCCTTGGCCCTACTGCAAGAATATCTCTCAGGATCCTATTGAAATAGACAAAGAGACACTACAAGATTTTAAAGAGGACTGGGGTAAAATGTGGAAAGACATTTCTAGAAGCGAAATTCACCAGAAATCCAAGGGTGACTTGAAATTTCAAGGCCAAACTATCTACATATATAGTTGTGTGATGAACACGTGTGGCCAGAACTGAGCAGATGTTTAGAAATAAATCTGAGGGAGGGCATCACAGCACTGGGAAATCCTAGGAGCACTGAGTCTTTTTAAAGAGGCTGAGTACATTAAAGTTGCAATTTATTTGATGGGCCATTGATATCTGGCAGGCTGGTGACAGCCTTGCTGCCAAGAGAGCCCCAGTTCCAGTCTCAGTCTGTGACTTTAAAAACTTCACTCGGGGAAAAATTACAGCCTGCAGCAGCAAGGGCATAGCCTACGGCACAAAATGCCGATAACTAAGTCCCAGGGAAAACTGATTTGTGGCTCCTGGTCGCATGTGCAGAGAGCCCCTGCTATTGACTAGCTCTGCTTCATCGGGATGTAGATCTATCTTGGCTAACAAGAAAGCATGAGAGGTCTTCATTTAGCCACTGAGCCCTGTCTCAAGGGACCCTGTGCAGCTGTCTTTACCTTCCTACCAATCAACACATCAAACGCTGCAGAATATATTTTCACTTTCAAAAAAAAATGCAAACTGCAAATGAGATAAAGTTGCCAGAGTAGATTTGAAAAGGGGTGAATGACTACAGCACAGCTCCAGATATAAAGAATAAATCATGTGTGCCCGGCAAGAATTTTCTTATGTGTGTCAACAAGAAAGATAACTGAGTTTGAATCCACACGGAATCCACACCATATTAATTTAGCTAGAAGGGATTAAAACCCTTTAAACTAGATTTCTTACTTGAGTTATTCTAAGTGGCGTACTTCCACAGGATTTCTCACCTAAGATAACTGCCTATAATGAAATTGGAATATTCATCTTAGTAACCCTCAAATAATTACTTTACATGGTTTTCTCTTTTTTTCCTCCTTCGCTCAATCCATATAGATTAAAGCAGAAGTTCATTCCTTTTCTTTCTTCAATTAATTTCAACAAGTTTTTCCTTTCCTGAGAATGTGGGGCTCCCCTGGAAATAAACTCAGCGTTTTCTCCAATGATCAGTTCTTTTGACATTGATTCTAATATCATCAAGACCTTTCCCCCAGATGTTTTCCAGGAAGACTCCCTCACAAAAGGTCATTGCTGTTTCCCCGCTTTCAAGGATCATTTAGGTTGGCACTCTTGCTTTGGGATGTGTGCAGGTGCAGGAAAAGGAGAGAAGGTTACCCTTCGGTAAGCTCTATTTAATTCTCTAAAACGAAGGAAAGGTCACAGTGGGGAGGTAGCGCTCCACTCCGTATGCATTTCATGGGGAAAAAAAAAAACCAATGCTTTCGCTTTAAATTCCAGGTGGCCCAGGATGATTGGAATGTGAGGTTTGAACTTCTTCCCTTTCGGTCTGGAGGGAGATGCCACTGAGATTTACTGGAGTGACTTCACTAGTTTCTCTAGTGTAGGCAGGGCAGGGGCTGGGCAGCAGCATCCGTGGGGGCAGCTACAGGTGCTGAGCTTTCTATGAGGAAGTCATGATGAGGTTCTGGCTTCCAAACCCCAAGTTTTTGTAGCAATTCTTCCCAGTTCCATGAAAAGTTTAGCGTTCTTTCTCCTTTTCGTGTCGGCATAGTAATGGCAACATGCCATTAGGCACCCCAAGTATACTTGCACTGTGCCCTACATTTAAAATATATGCAGATTAATTTTATTTACCATTGTGAAACACCAGGCCCATTGTGTAACATCACCGCAGAACAAATATCAAGGACTGATTCAACACACAGGCTTGAAACCTGAACTGCAATTTGAAGAGTTCGCTTATCCCCTTCTACATATTTTTATATTTCAGTGTAATCTTCAACTCTCATTTCATCTTTTATTAAGAAAATCAGTTAATAGCTTTCAAGCCCATTCATTCCACAGAGGTTCCAAAGGAGGCTGAAAGAATGTCGATCTCCCCACAAAGGACCAGACAACACATAAACTAGACTTTCAAGACAAGCCATGCTACATACCTCTGTAACATCCGGATTAGACTATGACAGTGCCTACCTCCTGAGGCAATGCTTACAGACCACCCAGGTGGCTGCTGCTGCAGAATACCATCCCAGTCTGTTACCTTAAAAAGGAAGGACCTGCAATTGTGCCTGAACTTTAACAGCAACCTGTGTGTTTAGAGTATAATTGAAAATCGGAACACCGAAATGCAAATATTTGACTTCTCGGACCAGTCTCTCCTTCAGAAACAGTTTTCACCTCCTGTGCCCTTGACACTTGTGACAGCTTTGTCCTGTGTATGTCCACCTATAGCAAGCAACTCAGCAGTCCCCACAAGGGTATTTTCCATTTAACGCAATCCCTAAGAAATCAAAATCCCCAGAGTTAGCATATCAATAATTATATAAGTAAGCAGATTCAGTTTGTTTCTAAATTTCAGGGAATAAATAAAATGACATTTGAAAAGATGCGTGACAAAGGTTTCAGATATACTTACACAGATCTTTTATGAGTAATTACTTAAAGGCCAAATGCCAGAGGGTTTGAAGAGAAAATCAAGTTTTACACATTTCTCTAGTAAACAAGTTGTAGGGTCTGCTCTATAGCAGGTAAGGGGCTAGAGTTTGAATTAAAAGAAAGGAAAGTGGCCTATTTAATACACCAATCTAAGGCAACCTAATGCCACCAAACCCTTACTACAAATCACAGTATTCTATCTGCAAGAAATGGATCCTTAGAAACTGTCCTCTGTGAGCAGGCATCACACTCAGGTAAAACTTTAGTGCCAGCCCTACAGAAACAAGCCCACAGTCAGCATTCCTCATGGTTAAGATGACAAACAGACGAAAATTAATTTGGAAATCGTGTTTTCACAGGACTGCGAATGCAGTAGCAGAGTGCTTTCTAAACATTGCAGAGCCCTGGGTAGGCTCCCAAAGTAGCAACACAAGATCCAAAACACCGAAGCCTCAGCAGCTTTCCCTACCAGAGAAAAGAACGTTTATCTTTATAAGATGAATTAAGCCGATTAAAACTGCATCGTTAATGCTCAAAGATACTTTTTTTCCCATACATTGTTTTGTTTTATTTTTTCCATTCAAGAACATAATTAAAGAAATAAAATTTTTTTTCCTTTCTTCCCCTTCTCCCGGTCCCCTCCCACTACCCCCCACCCCTCCTCCCTCCCCCTTCTTCCTTGAAAGAGGGCATGGTGCCCTGCCCTGTTGGAAGTCCAAGGCCCACCCCCATCCCTCCTGG
>PVIU01006963.1:0-96131 GCA_004026605.1 Ondatra zibethicus | reverse complement strand
CCCTATCTATCTCATAGCCCCTCATCTTTCGCCTTTTCACTACCTTTCCCTATCTTTCATCTCATTGCACTATTGCTCATTTACCCTCTTCTGTTTTCCATCTCTCCTGTTCTCACTTTGTAAATTGTTTAAATATAGTGCATAAGTATATGTTAGAATAAATCATACCAGTGTGCTAAGTGCTAGTTATAGAGGCTCCCTGTATGCCGTGATAATTATTCAGCACATGTAGTTAATGCATTCTTAAATAGTAATCATTACCACTTGCTAAGAACACCTAAAGCTATTAAGAGGGTCTCAAAACAGAATAACCTTTAATATATCTAACCAATAAAAGAGTTTGCAGTAGAATTTATGAGGTTTCAAATCCCAAATCCTCATTTTGTGAAAAAGAGCCATTTGGGTGGTATTTTCTACCCTCACAGGGTCTACTACTACTGTCATATTTCACTGTTACCAGCTGATGCCACAAGGTGGCTAGTTTAAATTAACTGAACGAGCAAACACAGTACTTTCTCCAAACTAGCCTCATTTAAATCATGTTTATGAAACAAGGTGTTCTTTACAAATAATCAATTGCTTTTTGAGAAATTCTCATGCCTTCAACTCCTGCTACATTCCCCAACTTCTTATAATCATGGGCTCCTACACTTATTTTCTTTAATTATTAATGTTACACACACACACACACACACACACACGAGTGCAGATATATGAACTTTTATGAATGAAATTTCTGACTTTACTGCTACACATATGTAAAACTGTTTAGGTCCGGACATTTTGGGGTTGGATAACATACCAGGGGGCTCATTTCTGGAAAAAAAAGGGCATGACAGGCATGTCAGTGAGCATTGTTATTTTTCTGATCTTGTCTAAGTAAACATATTAGTGAGCATGAGCAGTGCTTCACTTTAATGTATGGAAGAAACTGCCACACAGCAAATGTCCCCATCTGCAGGCTCATATAATCTTTCCTTCCTCTTTTCTATGATCTTCCCTGACCCTTAGGTATGAAAGTTGCATTGTATTCCTATCAGTTCAGGTTGGGCACTCATGGTTGCTGTTCATTTTGCTTAGTTGTGGCTTTCTGTAATGACCTCTGTGTGTTGTAAGGAACAAGATCCTTTGATAAAGAGTGAGAGATACAGTTGATTTGTGGGTAGAAAGATAGGTCTGTAGAATTCAGCTAGAAATCACACCAATTTGGAGAGGGGCAATGTAGGTTCTCCATTAGGGTCTTCACTCACACCAGCCTGGTATGGGACAATTGTATTCTGTCAATTATATTTTAAACAAATGCTGATTGGTCAGTAGCCAGGCAAGAAGTATAGGTGGGACAACCAGACAGGAAATAGAGGCAGGTCAATGAGAACAGGAGAATTCTGGGAAAGGGAAGCTCCCTCTGCAGTCCTGCCCAGACACAGAAGAAGGAAGATGTGACTTGCCCTACTGAAAATGGTACCGAGCCATGTGGCTAACATATACTAGAATAATGGGTTAATATAAGATATAAGAGTTAATAAGAAGCCGGAGCTAATGGGCCAATCAGTTTATGATTAATGTAGACCTCTGTGTGATTTCTTTGGGACTTAATGATTGCAGGAACCGGGCAGAACAAGGACAAGGTGGGGCAGAAAACCTCAGACAACACCAGCCCTGGGGAGAGTAAGCAGTACCTGGCATGAATTCTTTCCTACTGAGTGGGCCTTAAGTCTAATGAGATATTGTTGATTACCCCTTCACCATAAGGGCCATTGGAGACACCTCTTCATGTTGGTCATATGCTCACAGGCATTATACCTAGGTCAACCTCTTGCTGACTTTTCTCTCTTGCAGGCTTGTGCAGCCCCTTTCAGTATTCCAACAGCTAGTTCTCAGGAAGGAGACTTCAAGGGCATTTCCATTGGCTTCTTCTAAGTGTTGTTTCTGAAGTGTGGTTATCTTCAGCAATAAGGATCTTACCTCAACTTTTGGAGGCAACCAAGGGATACAGTAATAGTCTACACTGCTTTGAGTGCCATTTGGACCATACTTCCAACAATCTGAAAGGAGGTTTTCATGACTAGCACTGGGGTCTTTGTGAATATATGGCTTTTAGGGAGAGTATTACTATCACCAGTGGTATAATTTCATTTAAACAATATGCATAAATAAATTCATTTTTTGAATGTATTTGTGTATATGTATGTATATATATATATATTCACTCTTCTGTACACATATTTTAAATAATCATAAAATAATGTGATTCTGTGTGACTTTTTCCAGCATCCTTTCTCTTACTTTGTCCCTCTCCACTTTTCCCATTTTCCACTTTACAGCACCTGTATCTTACAAAGTAATTGTCTTATCTTATTACTACGCATGCATGTTCAAAAGGTATGTAGGTTTGATTGCAATACAAGTTCTGGTTTTATACACTTTGTTGACCTTGGTTTGGTTTCTTTGACTATACACACTTTTTCGATCATTTGTTAAAAAGAAAAGAAAACAATGTTACAGGATTATGATGAGTATAAAGAACTGTATTTTTAAGAATAAATTACATAAAAAGCAGCTTAATAAACATTCACTGTATCTCATTCATAGCCCCTGAAATAACTACCTGTCACATGAACTTACTATGACATTTTACACTTCTTTTTCCTCTACTATGTATGAAATACTGTATATATTCAATTTCATGTTCACTTTTCTCAATTTGGAAATATTGAGGAGTCACGAAATTATTGAAATTAATTTTCATAAATAATTTAAAGCATATACAATGTTCATTAATTAACAATTTGTCCCCGGTGAATCTAAGTTTGTCATTCTTCATATTTTACCATTTTTTAAAAAGTCATTCAGTGAAGTTTTCCTTGGTATAATACACAGTGCATTTTCTACCTTCCAAATACTGGTTCACCTTAGCTTTGATGCTATTATTTATGGTATTGTATGGTAGATTTCATAAGACATGTATTCTAGACACAAGAAGGCATAAACACACCATTATATTTCATCATTCTTTAAAGTTTGGAGTTTTTTATTTTAACATTTTATTGGCTACTTATGTTAAAATTATATTGGCATATACAAAACAAAAAGGACAGTTTGAACTCTCAAACAGCAAAAAAGGTGTGGGGTCGGAGAAGGGATGGGAGCTGAGTTGGCTTCACAGGTTATGTAACTTTGCAAGTGTCCGTGAAAGAACACTATATAAAAAGGAATAGATTTAATGTTGTAAAAGACAGAAAATGAAGTAAATAGATTGTTACATTATAGCAAAAAGTTTATGTTTATCAAATAACATATTCAATATTTAATTTCCAATAATAATATTAGTGATTTATAATAGCAGAGAGCACTGAGATCCTGTCAAGTAATCTTCTTGGTACCTAGACATTTGTTATGGCTCCAATCTGAATTGCACTTACACACACACACACACACACACACACACACACACACACACACACACGTACACATGCACACACACTTTTATATAAAATGGTTAATCTTGATTTCAACAATATTAGATTAGGAATCACTCAGGAGACTAAATTCTGTGGTTGTCTATTGGGGATATTATTAGGAAGGTATGAACACCCATCCTGAATGTGAGATTCTGGAGACCCATAATAAAGAAAAAGATGAGAACATTGGTCTCTCTCCACCCTTCATGATTGTAGCTGTGACCAGCCCCCTCATATTCCTGCTCCCAGTTCTTCCTCTTAATATAGATTGTACTCTCAAACAGTGAGTCAGAATACAAGCTTTTTTGCCCTCCTTTTTTTTCTTAGATACTTTAACAGATCAAAGCAAAAATTAACTAACATGCTCCCAATGTCCTATATGTTGAATGCTTGCTCCCTATTACCATGTTTAAAGATGGGATTTCAGACAATAGTTTGAATGTGAAAAGTCTAATAATTCTAGATTTTGATGGATTTGGGGGATCACTCCTGAATGAACTATAGGGAAGTTATGAAAACAGTGTCAGGCTTTGTAGAAGTCAAATTTTGAGGATATGCCTTTGAAGGATACATTTTGTTCTGGGCCCCGTCAAGCACAAGTTGAACACCAATTACCTATAATGTTATATTGCCTCTTTCAGTTATTATACTCGAAAATACCAATATAATGTCATATGTTCTACAATTATGTTTAGTTGCAAGTTCCTAATAGATCTGTGTTTATGTGTATGAATATGTGTGTGTACATGTGTGTGTTTGTCCACATGTATGTGCACATTAAGAGGCCTAGTATACTTCTCAATTGTTTTCTGCCTTAGTCCCTCAAATCACACTCTCAGTGAGACTTGTACTTGCTGTGTTTTAGGTAGGCTATTGGTTAGCAAACCTGAACCATCTTCATGTCTCTAGCCTCCTCCCCCAGAGCTCTAGGATAACAAGAGTGCATTGTCATGCAAGGCTTTCTGAAACCTTTACCCAGTTCCTAACAGAGTTTTTAAAGATAACATTTGAGTTAGCTTCAATTACAAGTAAGATTTCGAAGGGATGACATGAAGGTTTTAGTCAATATAGGATAGAAATATTCTAGCCACGGTGATTGTATGAAGAATGACATTGCTTTAAGACTCAAGCAGAGAGACGAGGGACTTAAAAATAGCAAGAGTTCTGAGTGTGGGAAATATTCTAATATGGAAGAAATGGAAATTAAACAGAGAGGAAATAAAAGAAGAAATTCTACAGTAATGAGAACACCTTAAAACGTTGCACAGGAGGAAGTTCTGAAAGCTTAGCCTACCTGACAAAGTGTGACAGCCTAATCCCTGTGAGGACTTTGAAGAGGTCACCAAAGCTGTGTGAAGCCAGAGAACTGTGACTCCTGAGCCCTAGAATCAATCCCCACTGGGCATCAGGGCCGCCAAGGGAGGTTCTGCTTAAACAGCTTGCAAGAAATCTTTCTTAATATTTGGGGCTGTAAGTGACAGTACATGTTGTCAGATACCCCATTATGACTGTCTCCCAAGCAAAAGAAAGAGTGTGGCTTCTTTATAGCCTTGTCACTGTCAAAATACATCCAGAAGCTTCGAGATTATAGTTAACTTAAGTAACTTCATTCTTTAGAAGGTGAAACAGAAGATGAAATTTCTGTCTTAATGTGTGGCAGAAAAATGAAGAGGTGACTTCTCAGTTTGTTTTTAATCAAGTCCATCTTGAACTGTGAGAAAAGAAGCATCAAATACATTTATATGACAACTAGTATGTGCTCAGCCAGAAAGCAAGGTGACAGTTTTAAGAAGAGAAACAATGTCAAGAGTTAAACAGAATTATGTTCTTGGCCTTCAGAAGAACATCTAAGCTGCATGTGACTGCTCCTCTCTTGCCCATGATCTGTGTTGTTACTTAATAATATATTGTAGTTGTATACCGCAATACATTTAAAACCTTCTTTGAGGTTCCTCTTGAACCCTTTCAGAATGTCACCCATAACTCTAATGATTCCTTAGGCAATCTTGAGTCTTCTATCAGAAAATTATTATTATATTTGTAACATCAATCTGACAATAGTTTAGAAAATTGGTAACTAAGCCTAGTGCTAAATTAGCCATCAATGTCTTCTCTCTGCATGATGTCCTAGATTAATGCACTATATAAAGTTTGCAAACTTAACTATGTTTCTTCTTTAAAAGTCATTACGTGGATTTTAATCAACATTGAAATGATCAATGTGTTCATTGGCTCCAGATAATGTTTGCCAAATATTTAGAAAGAGAAAATAAACGACTGTATGGCAAATAATCCAATTCAAAGAAGTAATGGGGGGGGGATTGGCTTAATAGAGATAGAATTTCCAGACTAACGGCTTTTTAAAATATAAATGGGAAAATATAACTTAAATAAAAGTTAATGCAACATTAGGTTTGCAAATTTAATGGAATAGTTAGAATTTGAAGTTTACAATGAAAAGAAAAATCCAAATTAAATTCTTTCATTGGGTGTGATTGTTCGTGCATACTTTGCATTTATAGACTTACTGCTGGCTATAATGTTCTTCATCATGAAACTGATGGTTTATAATTCATTTCTTTTAGTTTTGCACCTGAGAGCCTGTCTAATCATGAGGAAAAAAGGCTATGAACACAGGTATAATTCTAAACAATTTTCTTATTTTCTTCTGCTTTTAGTTGTTATAAAACTATTTTTTTCTGGGATTGAACCCAGAGATTGATGAAAATTTAGTGCCCACTCTGAGTTTGAGCTGCTGGCCCAGCCCCTGTGTTTTATTTTATTCGTTCTTTAACTGAAAGAGAAGGACGAGCTTGCAGAGCAACTGATCGCCGATCAGAAGACACACAAACGAGATGCCTTCTCTTCCTCTTTATTATTTTTCTTCTATTACTAGTTATTATATATTGTCCTTACTTAATACTACCTAACAAAAATATTTCAAATATTTGCTACAGCTTTAGGCTTCAAGCAATACTAAAAATGAGCAAAGAAATAATATATTTCAATTTTCCCGTGAAGTTTGCTATTTAGAGAGAACAAAACCAATTCAGTTGAAGAATTACTAGGGTATAACAATTGGCTATACTGAAACTCTGAAGAAGTTCAACAACCAAAGTTTAAAGGACAAGTAGGAACCAGAGGTGCATCTCCCTCAGCTACCTTTTGTAGTCTGGTATTTCTAATGTCAACAAATATTCCAAAGCTCCCAGCAGAGCAAGAAACTCAGTCACCATTTCCTTTGTGGCAATCAGGTATTTCAGTTTATTAAGGAAACTTGACTTAATTGCTATTGAATAGTCATTTCAAATTATGACTAATTCTCCCCAGGATAATATAATAGAGATAAATAATTAAAATATTTCCGGGCCCTGAACCTAGTTTGTCCACTTCCTTAATACTGTTTTCACATATATTTGCAAAGTAATTTAACTGACATTTAATCATTGTTATAATAAAACATAAAATGGAGATAATTAGCATGTCCATTATTGTTGGCAAAAACAGAATTTGAAAGGAAATAAAAACAAGATACGCAAAGAAAATATAATTTCTTTGAGGAAATTATGATTTGTAATGAAAAATTGGTAAAGTATAACATAAAAAAGTAATCCTATATTCTTAAAAATTGAAAACCCACAGGCTTGTCTCATTATATTTGTATTGCTGCAACATTAAGACCTAAAGTGAATACTTGATGAAGAAAGGAATTTTATTTAGCTAAAAGTTCTGGAGGTTTAAGGGTCCAGTGATTCCTTTGTTCACATCTTCTGAGAACTCTGTGGCAAGAACAGGCACAGAAGGACCAAGTATTGTGCAAAAAATCAGAGATCAGAAAAAATATGCTCTGCCTGTATTGATAACAGCTCACCCATATGAGAACACACCATGCATGAGTCTCTCAGGATCAATCTCTCCAATATGTCTGTCACTGATGACTAGGTCCATTGTCTCCCAGAAGAGCCAAACTAAAGACCAAGCTCCCACACAAGACAGTTTAAGGACACAAAAGTCATGAGAGATGCTAGAGCTAAAAATGAGATAAAATTTTCAGAAGGTAATAAGGTTTAAATCTGTTACTTTCTGATATAAATTTTATTGATTATCTTTATTTATTTATTCTATATTTAAAAATTCTTGTCAAATAAACAATGGGGTAAGAAATACAAAATTTTGTAAATAAAATGTATTTTTAAATCACACAAATTATGACCCCTCTTTCAAGAAAAATGTATTATTCAAGACTATTTGCATTTTCTTTATTATTGTACATTTAAAAAGTAGATTTACTTTGTGATATGAGTTAAAGGAGTCTGCACAAACCTTTTGTGTCCTGTCCTTTCTAATGATCATATGACTTTTCTGAGATATTATGAATGCTTGTTGTTTGTATTATACTAAAAATGTTTTGAGAATTACTCCTCTCTTTCTTCTCTGGTATAAAGATTTGTCCAAAATAATGCTGTAAAGTTTTCACCATATAAATAGAAGAATTTTAAAAAAGCTGGCTGGACCTTTGGATGCATTTTTATATTTCACATATACCTAAAAACGTGACCCATTTGCAGAGTTTGGAGATTTCAATAAGATGTTGCACATTGATATTTCTTCTTTCATTGATGGAAATAAGCGAGGCTTCTGAACCTCCATCAGTGGAAATGATGAATGGTCTGTGAATCATGTCACCAGTTCTGCCTTACGAAGGCCAAGAACATGGTAGACAAATAAAAAGACAATAAACAAAATGTTCCATATAACAGTTTAGCTCAAAAGGAATGTGATGCTCTCAAGGTGAACCACTAACCTTAGGTGACTAGTGACTTTTGGAAAGTCATTTAAACATTTTGACTCCTAGTTTACATACTTTAAATATTAAGTTAGTCCAGTTTTTAGTAAATATTACAAGTTTCTAACATAAGACAACTACTCAGAAATATGTTTTTTATTTATTATCATACTATATTATTCTATTTAAAAGGATTATGGGTGGGTGATGACTCAGTAATGACACTTGCTGCAAATTGACCTTAGTTTGACCCATAAGACCCACATATAAGTTGTCCTCTATTTTCACATAATTTTATACACACACACATGCACACACACATACACGTTAGATACACATGATCTCATACAATAAAAAAATTAAATGGCTCAACAAATGTTCATAAAGTAACAAAACCTTTTCAAATGCACCCCATGCATTCTTTAAACCAAGTATAGAGGTGGAGTGAGGAGCAGCAATTACCCTCTGAGTTTTCACTTTTCTCTAAATGATTTGCTACTAGTCTATATTATTGATTGTCTCCTGTAGCAGGAGGTTTCTTTTATAAAGGTAGTGAAAACAGTATTTTAATGGCTGTGAGATCCTCATATTATATATTGAAACAATAGACTCACCCATCATTTGGCCTAAAAGTTAAGAGTTTCTGACTCGGACCAGAATAGAGAGTAGAGTGGTGTGTTCAATGTTAGAGTATCAAAAACGAGTTTATAAGTTGTGATTTTGATTTTGTATACCAGAGATATGCCTTGATATGGGATTTCCTATGATGTTTATAGTTCCATCAACCTTCCCTGAAATCTAGACACACCAGGGGTAGGGTTTCAAATGACATTTGATGAGTTATAAACCTAAAAACTAAAGTGACCTCTCGGAACTCAAATAAATTATTTATTATTATTGTTTTGAGAGAACTTTGAGAAGCAGTTGTTAACTCTAAAGAAAAAAATAAGCTAAATTTTAGCTGTTCTTTCTTTTTTAAATTTCATTTCTGTTTTTTTTTTAAAAAAGAAAACACACCATCTTTTTTTCATTTAACATACCAATCCCAGTTCCCACTCCCTTTCCTCCTCCCATTCCCTCTACCTACCCTCCAAACCACCCCTCCATTCACTCCTCAGAGAGGATAAGGCACATTGCTTTGGGGAAGGTCCAAGGCCCTCCCTACTATATCTAGGCTGAACAAGGTATCCACCCAAAGAGAATAGGTTTCCAAAAAGCCAGTACAAGTAGTAGTGATAAATTCTGGTGCCACTGCCCATGGCCCCGCAGTCTGTCCAAGCCATACAGCTGTCACCCACTTTCAGAGGGACTAATTTGGACCTATGCTTGTTCCTTCCAAATCCAGCTGGAGTTAGGGAGCTCTCATTAGCTCATGTAGACTGTTTCAGTGGGTGTCCCCATTATGGCCTTGATCTGTTTGCTCATATTCTCACTCCACCCACTCTTCAACTGGACTTTGGGAGCTCAGTCCAGTGCTCTGCTGTGGATCTCTGCCTCTGTTTCCATCAGTTACTGGATGAAGGTTTTATGGTGATATTTAAGATATTCATCAGTCTGACTACAGGGCAAGGCCAGTTCGGAAACCCTCTACTCTAATGCTTAGGGTCTTAGCTGGGTTCAGGGAACCAACCTACCTCAGTATCCAGCAATACCACTGGGTATATCTATATACCCAAAAGATGCTCGATCATGCTACAAGGACATCTGTTCAACTATGTTCATAACAGCATTATTTGTAATAGCCAGAACCTGAAAACAACCTAGATGCCCCTTAGCATTTTCATAAAGAAAATGTCATTCAAATTCATCACCATATAAATTCCTTAATAGTTATGCTTCTTACAGTAAATTTGTATTAATTGCATATGTGTATGCTTATAGGTATGGTATATAATGTATACTAGACTTATCATGAGAATAAATAGTGGTATACATGTGACTTTTACTAACTTAACCTTTTAAATTTCTTATGACATAAACCTATAATCCAAAGTTTAGTTGTGGAGGTAAGAAGAACAGATGTCAAGGGTTCAGAAAGAACCTGAATTTAAAATCATTTTTGCTGCCTAAACTTGTAAAGAAGGGACAGTTAGATGACTCAGCAGAAACAAAGGGTCTCACTGACAGTCCTGTGTACTTGAATTCGATTGCTAGGACACACGTGGCAGAAGTAGAGAACAGCTCCTGCAAGCTGTCCTTTCACAACCATGTGTGCCATGGAATGCATATGGCAGTGTGAGCATATGTGACTTAACACTGTCTTAGTTACTTTTCAATTTTGTTTTAAGATAACATAAGCAATGTAACTTAGAGAATAAAGTTATTAGGAAACACAGTTTCAGTGGTTAAATCCATTACCATCATGCTAGGGAGAATGGAAGAAGGCAGGCAGGCATGGAGCTAGTACCTAAGAGCTCACAGCATTATTTGAAAGTAGGTAGCAGAGGGAGAGAAAGCTAACTGGAAATAGTATGAGGTTTTGAAACCTTAAATCTTGCCCCCAGGGACACATCTCCTCCAATAAGACCACACTTTCTAATCCTTCCCAAATAATTCCACAAACAGGGCAAGAAATAATCAAACATATGAAGCTAAGAAATGCTATTTTGATGTGGGATTCCCCTCTGTATGTTGTGCATACCATTGGTTAATAAAGAAACTGCCTTGACCTGTTGATAGGGCAGAACTTAGGTAGGGTGGGAAAACTAAACTGAATGCTGGGAGAAAGGAGGCAGAGTAGAGAGTAGCCATGTAGATCCCCTGGAGACAGATGCCAGAATCTTGCTGATAGGCTACAACCTCAAGCTGAGGCATAGATTAATGGAGATGGGTTAAATTAAGGTGTAAAAGCGAGCCAAAAGATGTTAGAGATAATAGGCCAGGAGGTGATTTCGTTAATGCAGTTTCTGTGTGATTGTTTTGGTTCTGTGCAACCAGGACAAACAAGCAACCTCCTTACAACACTATTTTGAATGGAAATAAAACATGAACATAAAAACTTGCATTTACTACAAAATACTACAATGGGGCTTAGGTGGAAAGGTACTCTCTCTTTCAAAAGATATGTAAACATGCATGGATTTGTTTTAATTCCTTTAGATCACATGGATACACTTTTCACAAGCAGTTAGGGATGGAGAAACTCATTACTTTTATCTATTAATGGGAAATATTTCAAAAAATTTACCTTGTTATTCAAACTTTTAGAGATGTTATTATTTTTAAAGATCTCTTTATCAAAACTAAAATATAGCATTATCATTTTACTCTGCAGAAAAACATTGTAGGAGCCACCGATCAAAAAATTTGTGACATACTTTCTCCAGTATTTTTGTTTTTTGTGGTTTTTTTAAATAATATAGTAGTTTTAGGACAAACTATATTCTTTTCTTATTAATCATAGATCTAAGATTTAAATCTTAAACTTTATTCAGGCCTTTTAAAATCTTAAGGATAACATAGTTTTAATCAAAATTAACATTTCAGTTAAAAGTTAAAAATTCTGTAAGTTTTGTTATGTCATGTTGTCTGCATAGGAAATTCTTAAAATATCTTACAGTGTTACCTCTATATAAACATTTACATGAATTTGTGGATTCAAGTAAATTGGTAATACTTTTATCATAAACATCTTGTAATATCATGGTTGTATTTGGCACTGCAAAGGAACCATGTGTTTTTAGGATGACATTGCTGTCGCAAAATACAATTCTCTTACAACAATGAAGTTGCCTATGACAAAAAATAGCAGCACAACATTTCTGCTTTTACATTAAATGAAAATAATTTTGATGAAGTTCAAACTTCTGCTGCATTGCTGAACTAGCCTCATAGAAGGTATTCAGACAGCCCATGAGGCTCATGGCTACTATGTGGTCAGCTCAGTTATTAATTTTATTAAATCTTTAGTATTGCATTATTGGTTTAGAAATTTCCAAACATTATGGAAATTTCTAAAATGTTAATAGAATGTCTATTTTTTGAAGATATAATTCAATTCAATTTTTGTTTCTACTTTCAAATAAAAAGAAACTAAAATAAATGACTTTCTTGAAGCTTTCATACAAACATAAAATTTAAATTTTCTCCCTATAACTTCATTTTGTTTCACCCTTGTCATTTTATATGATAATAGTAGCTGTTCTAAGACCCTCTCAATCATGATGTATTTTTGTTTCTTTTATTATTATTTCATAAGTTTTAATTATCTTTTTTGCTTCTTTTATGCCATGTCTCCCTTTTCTTTCTTATTTTACTTGGTAACTAGGATTATTAAAATATTAGAGACACACCTTCTTAAGTGGAGCATCTTACAAGAAAGTCTGACTAAGATATCAAAAGGTGTTCAGAGGATTACTGGCATCCACAGAATGCTCTTCAAATCTATGAACAGAATTCCTTCCTTACTGCCTTTGTCATTGAAATGTGAATTCTCCATGAGGACATCATAGGTGACCAAGGGGTCAAGAGGAAAATGCATCACTCTCTAGAGAGAACATTGCTGATTGTAATTGACATTCCAAATATGGATATTCAAAATGACTCAGAAATATCCCCTTTATGTGTATGACTTTTAAAAAAACCTTTCATCTGGTTTGTGGGATGGAAATACCAAAAGCAATTAAGTCTTTCTTCCCCCGCCATAGATATAATGTAGATGATTCTTTTTTGTCAAAATGTCTTAGTAAAGCAGTCTCTTAATTGCAAGTTAGTCTAGACATTTTGCTATATTCATTTCGAGCCACACCAAGGAATTCTCTAAAGAAAGTAACAAATGAAAATCATGTAATAACCACCAATTCTTTCTCTTGGCCTTTTATGTTAAATAAGACAGAAAGAAAGATATTCAGCTATCTCTGTCTAAAGATTATAAACTATTTTATCTACAGAAGGGAAATGGGCAAAAAGGTAAAGGAAAGAACCAAGAGAAAAAAATGCTAAAAATCAAATGTATCATCTAGACTGTTGATGTAAATGCACAGTATTGATTACATTTCCATATGATAGTCCAATCATGTAGGTTTGTCAGTTACAGGTTTTTCCTTCCTCTTCAAAAGATCCTTGATCTGCTAGAATCTGGTGATAGGGTTTCCTTTTTTTTAGATCCATTATCTTACCAGGAGATGTTATTTATCTCGTATCATCTGCTTCCTCCCAAAGCATATGGTGGAGATATCTTTATCACAAGAATACCAAACAGAAATAGCCAACTACACAACATTTAACCACATTTAGACTTTGATTTGTTTTTGTATGCTGAAACCCAAACAAAGAAAAATTTTAATGTTTTTTAAAAAGGAAGAAGAAAAGAGATTTTTGCTCTGAATAGATCTAAATCATTTGCTTTCAAATCTCAGTTGAAAAGTCTGTCAGTCCCAGTTTATGTGGGAAAGTGTTAAATTATAAAATTATTTTAATATTCAATCACTCACATCTAGACCTCTTAACAAGTAAATTATTTTATCATAAACTTCTAATTTGTCGAAAATTGTTTCTATTTATTCATTATTTGTGTGTGCTTGTGTGCATACCTGCATGAGTTTACTTGCACAAAATGCATACAGGTGCCAACAAGGCCAGGGAGTGGTACTGGAGAATTGTCTGTATTCTGTCAATCATGTTTTAAATAAAGGCTGATTGGCCAGGCAGGAAGCATAGGTTGGACAACCAGACAGGAAGTAAAGGTGGGGCAATGAGAGCAGGAGAATTCTGGGAAGAAGGAAGCCAATTCCTCCCAGTCCTGCCTAGACCACGGAAGAAGCAAGATGTGACCTGCCCTGTTGAAATAGGTACTGAGCTATGTGGCTAACATAGATAAGGATAATGGGTTAATATCAGTTATAAGAGCTAATAAGAAGCCTAGGCAAATGGGCCAATCAATTTATAGTTAATATAGATCTCTGTATAATTTCTTTGGGGTTTACTGGCTGTGAGAACTGGGCAGGACAAAAACCCTGACAAGCAGACCCTCATGTTATAGAATGGTGCCAACGTGCATAACTGCATCCACAGAAAGCCTGAGAAAGCTTGAGAAAGAATAGAGTACAGCATATTTTCTTGGTAGCAGCAATTTCTTGGGTCTGCTCTGCTTGCTAGAGGCAAGCAAGTGCTCTCATTTAAGAGAGGCTTCCTTCCTGACTCAGATTTAGCTGTAAAGCCTTGCAGCTCTTTTAAGAGGTCCTGCCAAGAAACACTTAAATAGTGTTGATAAAACTCTGACAGCATGCTTTTTGGTTTTCAGTGATAGCAGGAAAAAAGCTGAGCACTTTAAAATGCGAACTTTCTGGGCTGTCCTGCTAGGGCAAACTCTGACTCTTTCAGGCAGGTGGTCTGACTATGGAGCATTTGAGTGTGTTTTGTGAGCACACTGCTGCAGCTTGCTTGCTGACAGGGACCTTGAAACGCCATAGAATTGGGGCAATAAACATGGCTACAGCTGGTACCTCCATCACAAGCCCGGAATCGCAGAAAGCTAAGGAATGGGATGGATCCAGCCTTCAAAGCCATGGCTTTAATCCTACCCATATTGCTTGGTAAATTAAAGATTCATGTGGTCAGAAAAAGAGAGATATTCAGTAAAGAGAAATTCAAAGATGAAGAAAACAATAAATGGTTTACAGTGTGTTAAAGAATATATGCAGGCTAGAAAATAAAAAGATCAATGTCCTTAAAATAACAAATAAAGAAAGAGAATAGTTGGGTGTGGTGGTACACACCTTTAATCCCAATGCCTGGGTTACAGAGGCAGACAGATCTCTGTGAATTTAAGGTGTGGTAGCACACACCTTTAATCTGAGCACTTGAGAGGCAGAGACAGGTGGATTTCTGTGAGTTAAAAGATAGCCTGGTCTAAAGAGTGAGTTCCAGGACAAAGATAAACAGAGAACCTGTCTTAAAAAGCCAAAAAGTAAAAATAAAAGAGATAGAGGTTAAAATAAACGTAATGATGGAAAAGACACAGAGAATCTTGATACTCTATGTTATTGTGCTCTCTTTGAATTGTTTGAATGCTGAGGAAGGAACAACAGCTGCTAAAAGATATTTGCTTATAAATGCTGCTGAACTAATCCAAGAGAGGTATTTTGAAAATACCTTGACTTCAAAATTGAAGTCAAAAGGTATGTTACCTTGGAGAAGACATTTGCTTTTGTTTCCACAGGAAATGAGAGGCTGTGGATTTATTCTGAGTTAAGAAAAAATCAGGTTTGATCAAGGAAGACCACCTAAGAAATCTCCAGTAGGAACAGATGGCCCAGATGTCTGAGTTCTACATCCAGAACAGATTCAAGATGCTGCCTGAGATGATCAAGCCTCACAGGATACTCCAGTCTGGACTTGATCATAACTCTAAATTTTCTTTAGGTCCCCATAAGATTATCAGTGCCCCCAACCAGCTAGAAGTAGCCAGGAATACTATGCCCACATTCCCAAAAAAATGAACTATGGATATTTTCCTTTTAAAAAAAAAAAAAAAGAGGGGGAAGTGGTACAGGAGAATTGTCTGTATTCTGTCAATTTGTTTTAAATAAACGCTGATTGGCCAGGCAGGAATTATAGGTGGGACAACCAGACAGGAAGTAATGGTGTGGCAATGAGAGCAGGAGAATTCTGGGAAGAAGGAAGCCCATTCCTCCCAGTCCTGTCCAGACCACAGAAGAAGAAGGATGTGACCTGCCCTGCTGAAAAAGGTACTGAGCCATGTGGCTAACATAGATAAGGATAATATAATTTATAAGAGCTAATAAGAAGCCTGAGCTAATGGGCCAATCAATTTATAATTAATATAGATCTGTATGTAATTTCTTTGGGGCTTACTGGCTGTGAGAAATGGACAGGACAGAAACCCCGACAAGCAGGCCCTTATGTTACAAGGGGGCTTCAGAGATTTTCTTGGAAGCAGAGATAAAGTTAGTTCTGAGCTGTTTATTGTGGGGACTTGGAGATGAACCAAGGCTCATGCTCTTAAATAGTGAGTTGTCTTTCCAGCCCTCTAAATAATTTTTAATTTAAAGACTATTTTATTTTTTGACTACAATAACCTCTGTTTTTCATGTAAGGTCACTAAATGTTTGTGTGTGTGTGTGTGTGTGTGTGTGTGTGTGTATGATGTGTATTATTGTGTGCACATGTGTACTTGCATGTGTGAAATTTTATTACCTAATACATGTTAATGTTAACATTACTCTGTTAACAATTACTATTAAAACTTTCAGAAAGTTCATGATTTTTATTTTGTTAGAACTAATATTCACAATATTCTACAAAATTCCATTTTCATTATTGACTACTGTTTTTCACTGTTTATAAAAAGTCCTTATAGAAGAATCATAAATATTTCTGCTAAAAATTTTCAGCTCACTCCATTTCTTTTTTATATATATAAAGAATTAATTCAACATGTGAAATATTTTCTGGCACTGATTGTTTAGGACATTCCAACTTGTTGTAAACACTTAATGGATAGTTGGACACTATTTCTTACTTTAAATGAAGTCAGCTCTGTTCCTGAAACACTGAATTATAGATTCATGATACATGATACATTATGTTCTTACTATTGATTTGAATTAGCATCTGATCTTTAAGAGAATCTCATTATATGAACTGACAGCTTTGACCTCATAGCCTCTCTTCTGCCTTATGTGTCATGACATTCTAAACTAAATAGATGGTTCTTTGTGCCAAATATTAGCATTCTACTTATTTTTTGCTTCACACTACAATGATATGGATCAGCATTCTCTCTCAAGTGTTGCCTTCTTCAACTCTGAGCCTAATCTATTTAATGTTTGCAAAAATTCTGAATCTGTTAGTGGCCATGTGAGAGAGGCAGCATGTAACAATTGACTTCAGGGGATTGGTCCACCAGCAATCAAGGCACTGATGGATGAATCTCAGATAGGCAGAGCTCTAAGGGCTTTGGCCCCAGAATGACTCTTGCAACTGCTGTGTCTTTGCATGTTTGTTGCTGTCATTATTCTCTGGTATCTGGAATGGTGTGAATGGGCTTTGGGATATCAGTCAATGTAGTGCCATTATCTCATAGAAATATCCTGGTTTACTTGGCAATTTTACTTGTGGATTATGATAAAGATGATTTCCTCCTAAACCATTCTGTTTAACTAAAGCAACAGTTTTATAGACTAATACTGTTAGTTTAAATAAGATTTTGAAGATTGAAGGTCTTTAATAAATATTGCAAGGAATTGTGATAGAGTTTAGATTAGTGGGAAAATTCATATGGTTAAAAGCTGAATTCTGAAACACAGCTTGCTCCAATAATGAAGGAACATAAGAGGGACCAAGAACTTGGTACAACACTGAGGGTATTTAGAGAAAGCACCAATAGAGCAAACTAGGAGAGAAGACCAAGAGAGCAGGCTCAGAGTCCTCAGAGGCTTTCTGAGACAGTACAGAGCAGACCAAGAAAAACTCCCAAACACTCAGACAGCCACATCAAGGATTGGATCAAGATCAAAGATACTGCCAGCCTCATTTGAAGGAAGAGATGGGTAGGTACCAATACAAGAATTCCTCCAACAACCTTAAAAGAAACATGGTAAGATCAGAACTCAGTGCTCAAACAACAGGAAGACTTGATCATTCTAAAACAGAAGAAGTAGAAGAAAATGATTTTAAATATAACATTATGAAAATGATGAAGAACTTTAAGAAGGAAATGAAAATTCACATAAAGAAATGGAGGAGAAAAGGAACAAAAAATTGGAAGAAATTAATAAATTCCTCAAAGACACCCAAGAAAAACAATTAGACAGGTGAAGGAAACAGTTCAAGACTTGAAGATTGAAATAGAGGTAATAAGGAAAACACAAACTAAGGAAATTCTGGTTATGGAAAATCTGGGTAAGTGAACAGGAACTACAGAGACAGGTATAACCAACAGAATACAAGAGACAGAAGAAAGAATCTCAGGCACTGAAGATACTATAGAGAAAATATACTCAAAGGTCATAAAACATTAAATCCAAAAAGTTCTTAACACAAAACATCCAGGAAATCAGAGATACCATGAAAAGACCAAACCTAAGAATAATAGGGGTAGGAGAGGGAGAAGAACTCCAGCTCAAAGGCACAGAAAGCATATTCAACAAAATCGTAGAAGAAAACTTTTCCAACATAAAGAAGGATATTCCTATGAAGGTACAAGGAACTTACAGAACAACAAATAGTCTGTATCAAAAAACAAATCCCTCACCATAAAATAATCAAAACCAAAACATACAAAATAAAGAAAGAGCTGCAAAGGAAAAAGGGCAAGTAGCATATAAATATAAACCAACCTGACTTCTCAATGGAAACCATAAAAACCAGAAGGTCCTGGACAGATAGACTGCAGCTACTAAGAGACCATGGATGCAAGCCCAGACAACTATACCCAGCAACACTCATAATCACTATCAATGGAGAAAACAAGATATTCCATGACAAAAACAGATTTAAACAATATGTTCCCACAAACCCAGCCTTATAGAAAGTAGTAGAAGGAAAACCCCAACCCAAGGAAGCTAAGTGCACCAACAAAAACACAGGCATCTGATAACCCCCACCAGCATAACCCGAAGAAGGGAAACACAAAAATGCTTCTACTGAAAAATATCCGGAATTAACAACCACTGGTCATTAATATTGCTTAATATCAATGTACTCAAATCACCTATAAAAAGACACAGGCTAAGAAATGGATATGAAAACAGAATCTGGCCTTGAGCAGTATACAAGAAATGCACCCGAACCTCAAAGATAGATACTACCTTAGAGAAAAGGGTTGGGAAAACATTTTCCAATCAAATGGACCTAAGAAACAGGCATGTGTCGCTATCATAATATCTAACAAAATTCATTTCAAACTAAAATCAGTCAAAAGACATGGAGAAGGACACTTTATACTCATAACAGGAACAATTCATCACGATGCAGTCTCATTCCTGAACATCTATGCCCCTATTACAAGAGCACCTACATGTAAAAGAAACATTACTAAAATTTAAATCGCACATCAAACCCCACACACTAATTGTAGAAGACTTCAACACTCCACTCTTACCAATGGACAGGTCAACCAGACAGAAACTTAACAGAGAAATAAGACAACTAACAGATGCCATGAATCAAATGGACTTAACAGACCTCTACTGAACATTCTACCCCAAAACAAAAGAATGTACCTTCTTCTCAGCACCTCATGGAACCTTCTCAAAAATTGATCCCATGCTCAGTAACAAAGTAAACCTGCGGAGATACAAAAAAAAATTGGAATTAACCCCCTGTTTCTTATCGGATCACCATGGATTAGAGCTAGAATTTAACACTAATACTGCTCTTAAAAGCCTACAAAGTCATGGAAATTGAAGAGTGAACTACTAAACCACCCCTGGGTCAAGGAAGAAATAAAGAAAGAAATTAAAAATTTTCTTGAATTCAATGAAAGTGAAGACACAACGTATCCAAACCTATGGGACACCATGAAAGCAGTGCTAATAGGAAACTTTGTAGCACTAAGTGCCCACATATAGAAAAGAGAGAAAGATCACATTAGTGACTTAACCGCACACCTGAAAGCTCTGGAACAAAAAAGAAGCAGACTCACCCAGGAGGAGGAGAAGACAGAAATAACCAAATTAAGGGCTGAAATCAACAAAGAGAAACAAAGAAAACAATACAAAGAATCAATGAAACAAAGAGCTGGTTCCTTGAGAAAATCAACAAGATAGACAAACCCTTATCCAAACTAATCAAAAGGCAGAGAGAGAACTTCAAATTTGACAAAATCAGAAATGAAAAGGGTGTCATAACAACATATACTGAGGAAATTCAGATAATCATTACGTATTACTACAAAAACCTGTACTCCGTAAAATTGGAAAATGTAAAAAAATGGACAGTTTTTGAGATAGATACCATATACCAAAATTAAATCAAGACCAGGTGAGCAACTTAAGTAGACCTATAAACTGCAAGGAAATAGAAGCTGTTATCAAAAACCTCACAACCAAAAAAGGCCCAGGGCCAGATGGTTTTAGTGTGGAATTTTACCAGAACTTCAAAGAAGAGCAAATACCCATACTCCTCAAAGTGTGCCATATAATAGAAACAGAAGGAACACTGCCAATCTCTTTTTATGAGGCTACAGTTACCCTGATACCAAAACCACAAAAAGATTCAACTAAGAAAGAGAATTACAGGCCAATCTCACTCATGAACATGGATTCAAAAATCCTCAATAAAATACTGGCAAACTGAATTCAAGAACACATCAAAGAAACATCCACCATGATCAAGTTGGCTTTATCCCAGAGATGCAGGGCTGGTTCAACATATGAAAATCTATCAATGTAATCCATCATATAAATAAACTGAAATAAAAATTATATGATCATTTCATTATATGTATTTGACAAAATCAAACAGTCCTTCAAATGAAGGTCTTGGAGAGATCAGGGATACAAAAATCATATCTAAATATAATAAAAGCAATATACAGCAAGCCAACAGACAACATCAAATTAAATGAGGAGAAACTTAAACAATTCCACTAAAATCAGGAACTCAAAAGGCAGTACATTCTCTCCATATCTATTCAACATAGTTTATTAAGTTTTAGCAATACCAATAAGTCAAGAAAAGAAGATCAAGGGGACTCAAATTGGACACGAAGAGGTCAAACTTTGGTTATTTGCAGATGATATGATAGTGTATAAAACTGACCTCAAAAACTCTACTAGAAAACTCCCGCAGCTGATAAATACCTTCAATGATGTGGCAGAATACAAGATCAACTCATCAAAAATCAGTAGTTCTTATGCACAAATGATAAAGAAGCTGAGAGGGAAATCAGAGCAACATCACCTTTCACAATAGCCACAAATAACAGAAAATATCTAGTGGAAACACTAACCAAAGGAGTGAAAGTCCTATTTGACAAGGACTTTAAGTCTTTGAAGAAAGAAATTGAAGAAGATGCCAGAAAATGGAAAGATCTCCCATACTCTTGGATAGGTAGGATCAACATGGTAAAAATGGCAATCCTACAAAAAGCAATCTATAGATTCAATGCAATCCCCATCAAAATCCCAACACAATCTTCACAGACCTTGAAAGAACTATAATCAATTTCACATGGAAAAAGAAAACAAAAAACCCAGGATAGCCAAAACAATCATGTACAATAAAGGAACTTCCAGAGGCATCACCATCCCTGACCTTAAGCTCTATTACAGAGCTACAGTAATAAAAACAGCTTGGTAATGGCATAAAAACAATCAATCAAATCAAAGACCAGGATATTAATCCATACACTTATGAACACCTGATTTTTGACAAAGAAGCCAAAATTATGCAATGGAAAAAGAAAATATCCTCAACAACAAATGGTGCTGGCATAAGTGGATCCATATCTATCACCATGCGCCAAACTCAAGTCCAAATGGATTAAAGACCTCAATATAAATCCAACCACACTGAACCTGATAGAAGAGAAAGTGAGGAGTCTTCAATGCATGGGCTACTTCCTAAGTATAACACCAGTAGCACAGACACTGAGAGGAACATTAAATCAATGGGACCTCCTCAAACTGAGAAGTTTCTGTAAAGCAAAGGACAAAGTCAATAAGACCAAAAGGCAGCCTACTAAATGGGGAAAGATTTTTACCAACCACACATCAGACAAAGGACTGGTGTCCAAAATACATAAAGAACTCAAGAAATTAGACATTAAAATTCCAAATAACCCAATTAAAAATGGGGTACTGAACTAAACAGAGAATTCTCAACAGAACAATCTCAAATGGCCAAAAAATAATTAAGGGAATGTTCAATATCCTTAGCTATCAGGGAAATGCAAATCAAATCAACTCTGAGATACCATCTTATTCCTGTCAGAATGGCTAAGATCAAAAACACCAAGGATAACTTATGCTGGAGAGGATGCAGAGTAAGACGAAAACTCATCTATTGGTGGTGGGAATGCAAGCTTGTACAACCACTTGGAAATCAGTATGGCAGTTTCTCAGAAAATTAGAAATCAACTTACCTCAGAATCCAGAAATAAAACTCTTGAGCACATACTCAAAAACGCTCAGTCAAAGGCATTTGTTCAACTATGTTCATAGCAGCATTATTTGTAATAGCCAGAACCTGGAAACATAGATGACACTCAACTGAAGAATGGATGAAGAAAATGTGGCACATTTACACATTAGAGTATTACTCAGCATTAAAAAACAACGGCATCTTGAATTTTGCATGCAAATGGATGGAATTAGGAAACAGTATCCTGAATGAGGTAACCCAGACTCAAAAAGATCTATATGGTATATGGTATGTACTCACTCATAAGTGAATACTAGCTGTAAACAAAGGACACTGAGCCTATAGTTCATGATCCTAGAGAACCTAAGTAATAAGGTGAACCCTAAGTAAAACATATATAGATCCACTTGGAAATTGGAAACAGACAAGATCACCTGATGAAATTGGGAGCATAGGGGTAGGGAGAGAGGAGTGTGTAGGAGGAGAAGAATATGGGAGAGGGGGTGGGTTGAGGAGAACTTAAGTGAATGGGATGGTTGAGATGGAGGAAGGACAGAGATGAGAGCAAGGAGAGAGATATTTTGATTGAAGGAGTCATTATAGGGTTAGCAGAAACCTGGCTTTAGAGAAATTCCCAGGAATCCAAAATGATTACCCCCACCTAGGACCCTGAACATTAGAGGAGAGGGGGCCTGATTTTTAGTTGCCCTGTAGTCAGACTGATGTTTATCTTAAATATCACCATACAACCTTCAAAAAGGAACTGATGGAGGCAGAGGCAGAGCCCCACATCGGAGCACTGGACTGAGCTCCCAAAGTCCATTTGAAGAGTGGAAAATGAGAATATTAGGAGGAGGGGAGGGAGAGGGAACTTGGATTGGCATTTTTAAATCTAATAATAAGTAAATAAATGAATAAAAATTTAAATATAACCTGAGATTGGAATAATATGTTTTCATTAATAGCTTTGAGGTAAGAAAAACCTTGGGAAACAATGTAAAGTTTAGAAAGGCATATAATTGTGTAAGGGACATGTGGAAGTCAAGAAACAAAAAAAAGTAAGCCAATTAATATTATCTAACGTGTCTTTCTTGTAAGGAGGGTTTGGTGATCAAAGATAATGATTAATTCCATGTACCCACTTCTTCCCTCAGCTTATTGATATAAAAAAACTGTTGACAAATGGGTATGCACCCTAAGAATATAAAGTAGAGCTGACAGATAGTTTTTTTATTTTTTTAATTTTTTATTTGTTTTTTATTCATTACATTACTACTTGGCCCATTAGCTCTAGTTTCTTATTGGCTAATTCTTTCATCTTAATTTAACCCATTTCTATTAATCTGTGTTTTTCCACGTGACTGTGGCTTACTGGCAAGATTCTAACCAGCTTCCATCTCAGGCATGAGATCCATGGCATCTCTCAATCTGCCCTTCTTCCCAGCATTCAGTTCTGTCTACTCCACCTACCTAAGCTCTGTCCTGTCAGCCCAAGCAGTTTCTTTATTGATTAACCAATGAAAGAAACACATATAGAGAAGGACCTCCTACAACATTTCCCCTTTTCTGTTTAAAAAGGAAAGGAAGGCTTTAACTTTAACATAGTAAAATTACATATAACAAAACAGTTATCAAGCAAGAATTACAGTTACAATACTTACATCTACTTTATCTTTTCTCATAACTAAGGAAAACTGCAACTATAACTATAAATTCTTCAACTCCATCAAAGACTCCAGAATGATATAATATTACCTAAGTAAACAGGAAGTACATTATAAGCAACATCCAAAACGCTAGAATTGACAGAGACATCTCACTGCCTGTACAGTCACCCAAAGTTCTTTTTTACCATTGGAGCATCCATCTTCAGCCTACAGGCCCATAGTATCCAGTAGACATTTTCATGAAGCAGGAGATCTTAAAGACAGTTCAGTCACTTTCTTCTGTGTCCTGCAGAATATCTCACAGCACTTTCATGAAGCAGGAACCCTGAAGGACCATCTCCCATTTAGGCAAGTTCAGCAGTCATCTCTCTGTGGGTTCTTCATGTCCAGTTTATGCATCAATACAGGCAAGAGCAGTCTCTTGCCCAAATGGCTAACCAGCTCCATAAGGAGCCTCTTTGATGTCCATTTTCCTCTTGAAGTAGATTGGTGCTGCCAGGAGCAGGTGTGTCTCATTATCACGAAAAGCCCTAAGTTATTAAAACATATTAAATGCCTTATTCTGTAGTCTTTGAAAGATATGAAGAATGCCTATCTAGCTGAAATATATATCTATATATCTAGAAAATCTAACTAACATGACTACAAGCTTGACTATTATCGATGATTATCCACTAACAACCTGTATTTCCTAATTATACATTACATTTTTAAATGAACTACACAATCACAATACCTTAATCAAGAGCAGACATATACATATAACAAGATTGACCTTAAATTTATATCAATAAAGCAAAATCCATACCAATGCAAATTATTCATATCTATATCATATCCCTCTTTTAATGTAAACAAAGATTTATAAACGATATTTGGGAATATGGACATAGTTATCTCTCTCCAAACTTCTTCCTGCTGTATGAGGGTACTGTTAATCATGTCCTTCATGATATATCTTGTGTGCTATGTTCACCTCAGTCAGCAGTTGCATGAAGAAATTTTCTGAGTATGTTTACAGCAACCTTTCAGGAGGGCATGGTCTATCATACCATATTGGATTAGAAGCAATCCACTGGGTCTCATCCTCTGGGAAACAAAAGAAGAACTTCGTTTCCAAAGCATCATGTCCTTAGACCCAAATTATGATGTCATAATACATTTATAACATACATGTTGGTTTAGCTTAGCAGCCCACACAATGAGATGTGTCCCTTTACTTAGCTCCTTTACACTCAAAAAATTTAAAGAAAACACAATAATATACAGAATCCAGACTCTCTGTGAATTTTCCATTTTTACGTGGCTTATTTTCTTTTACTTCCTTTAATTTATGATTATCTGTATTCTGTCTCTGCAAGGACTTTACCCTTTTTTTAAAGCATTAACTTTATTTTATGACTCTGTATACTCTATCTTTTCTCTCCCGAGCCTACATACATTTATACAACACTGTGACCCATAAGAGGTCGCTTATGTTTGCATCTGTCCTATTGTGAATCTGTGATTCTATACAGTCCAAGAATACTTTTGCTTTGTGCTTTTTTCTCTGATTATTTTTTAATTACTTTATAAATGACAGGAATCAAAATTTCTACTTACTCCCCTCCTCCCACTTCCCTTCTGCTCCCCCACTCCTCCACTTCTCCTCCCCCCTCCCCCTTCAGTCCTAAGAGAGGGCAAGGCACCCTGCCCTGTGGGAAGTAGAAGGCCCTTTCTCCTCCATCCAGGCTTAGGAAGGTATGCATCCAAAGTTTAGATTTGCAATTTTTAAAGACTGTATATAAGATTTCCTTTTGGCATATATAATAAATGATTGGTCCTTTTCTTGGTCCAAAAATTGCAGCCTGCTAGTAAAGAAATGGTTGAGAAAAATTCCTTCCTTGCTTCCATTCTGTTCATCTATAACAAGTTGTTTAGCTATGATTGTATGTGAGTTCTTGTGATAGCATGTTTTTTACCCATAATACATAAAATGTTTAATCATGTAAAACACATGGGAAACATGTTGTGTTTTACTTGTATTCAATATAATATTCACTTAAAAATAGAATGTAATCACATTGTAATTTATATGCTTCTTGAGAGATTTTGCTGGGGTATATAAGCTATAACAAAAAAAATAAAGACATTAGAGAAGGAAAACACCAGGAAATATGTAAAATAAAGACATCATGAAGTAGATAGAAGGAAGATATCAAGAGAGATAGAAGAAATACATTAGGTTATAAAAACAGAACAGAAAATGAATAGAGTAGAAAAAGCAACAAGAATAACAAAATGAAGCATCCCTGTGTGTTATCTGTCCAGTAGTTTCCCTCCTCTGCATCTCTTCTTGAATTTCTCTAACCTGTTGAAGGCTTGCCATTCATCAGCACCCTAGGTGGTATCCTGACAGGTAGGTGATGTGTGTGTGTGTGTGTGTACGTGTTTGTGTGTCTATGTCTGGGTGTATGTGTGTTTCCTTTTTTTTCACGATCCCCAGAGAGTTCAGTTTTTTCCCATTCACCAGTCACAGAGAATTAAGTTTTACTCTCTCAGATAAAAAAGTTAAACTGAGTTAGTTGACCAGAGACTCCATTGGATCCTTCTCAATCTTTAAACTGTTGGAGGCTGGTCCTCATGGCAGCAATATGAATCTATTGCATATTTATTTTCATATGTTTCAAGGCTAATAATAAAATACTTAAGGGGATTGGGAATAGCTCAGTCACTCAAGAGCTTGCCCCACTACTATGGAGGTACAGAATTTGATCCCCAGGACTCACCTGAAAAGGCCAGGCCTAATGTCAGCAGGTTTTTGCTACTGGTGTGCTGTAGAAGCTTAGCCAGAAGCTTCCAGACAGGCTAGCCTGTTTGGAAAGCTGCAGGTTGAATGAAAGACCCTGTTTTGAAGGAGACAGCATGACACATGCTATCATCCTCTAGTCTCCAACGTCACATGTACACATGTGGACTAGTAGATATGAACACAAAATAATACACAAACACATAATAAAAGTGACTAAAAAAACCCCACCTTGTTAAACAGCATTACTTTCCTAAATGGAAACACTTAAGGACAGGGAAACTGTGTAATAAGATCACCTCTATAATGAGAAAGAAATAAATGAAAAATCTTGTCAAGTTTTAAATATAGCATTAGATTCAAAGATTCAGATCCCAAAGATCTTCAGGTATCTTAACAGTAGGTATTCTGTGATACTATGTTTCTTCTTATTGAAAAATAAGACAGGAAGATCCACCAAGCCTCTCATGATTCCACCCACCCAAAGTTTCTAGAAATCTTAGCTTGCAAGTATAAGTTCAAGGATGTTGTCTACCATATCAATCTTTGTCCTTGTCATTCACATTGATATATCCCTAGTTCCGAAGAGAAATATAAAAATTCCATTTTAGTGTTCATTCTTTAAAGTGTTCAAACAAATTCCCTGAAGATCACTGATTCTGTATTTGTGATTATTCTAGTTCCCACTTAATGGATGCTTGCTATATGTAAGAATTCTCATCCATATATCTAAGGAATAATTCAACATAATTATTATTTATATTTTACAAAATGGAAAATTGAGGTATGAGGTATGAAATCACAAAATTAGATCTTGACAGAATTATTTTCTAAATGATGCATCAGTACCATGAAATTAGTCAGTATTTTATACTAAAATCATTAAAGGAGGCAATTTGCAAAAAAGAAGATCAAGGAGACTATATTCTTGTGTCATTTGGATCTTTCAATGAAAATATTTAACAGTGTTATTAAGAGAAAACTACTTGTTAAATGAAAAGTTGTGAAAAACAAAAAATAGAGCTGAATAAGTATTTGAAGGGCACATCAAATGACCAGAAAGTCTGGCATTATTTATTACAAACAGCATATAAGAAAGCTCCAGGAAAGCAGAATTAATCCCAAAGTTTCATCCCTTCATGAGGTTGACATCCACAAACAAACCTGACTGAGTAGCTCAGTTTAGGAAAGTGCCACATCAAAAGACTGGGAAGGTTCATTCAATCTCTGAGCAGCAGTTGTAACACTTTTCTTGCTTCTGACATTCTTAGATTGTGAATGGACCTGTCTTTCAAGTAAAAATTCAGTACGTGGGATAGGAATACACATGTACATAAATGAGATCCTAATAATAATGAGGTTTTTTTATTGACTGATGTGTGATCAAGGGGGAAGGACAGGTTTTAATAGGTGAAGATTGATGCAGGTTGTTCAGCACAGAGGCTAAAAAACAAAGACTAGGCTATTAAGTGTAGTTCTAACTCTGAATCAAGGAAACTTCTGTTTGTAACAGATGGGAACTCTTATGGAACTATAAAAATCAAAATGGAGAGTTGTAGGTTCCATTACCAGTGGATATATCTACCAAACAATTCCTGTACTTGAAGGCTCAGGGAACATCGCAGAAGAAGGGGCAGTAAGAGTGTAAGAGCCAGAGGACAGGAAGTTGATTGTAAAGTTGTATCTTTTAGAAATCTCAGATGCTACACCCATAAATGTTTACCTTCCTAAGCATAAGCTGAAAAGGAACAACAACAATAGATGTACTAAAGCAGACTAGGGAAAGTTGATGAGACTTCATCCATAAACGAAGTACTACAGGCAACTAAAGAAAGAATGGAGAGAGCAGAAATAGTTTTTCCTAGAAAAGAACATCAGTTAGTTACCAGTACCAAATAATCAGATAATCAGACACTAGTATATATACACAGTATATATATAACATTATGCATGCTTAACAGGTCATATATATTTTAAAACACATATATAAAGTATTAATGCAAAATAGTTCATTAATTTGAAAATGAACTAGAAGGGATATATGTGAAAATTTTGAAGGAGAGAAGAAAAAAGAAAGTGCTTTATTTATATATAATCTCAAAAAATAAAAGAAAGGATAAAAAAAGGAAGGAGGAAGTAGGAAAAAAGGCAGACCAAATGACTCCAGATAAAATTGTAAGAGCTAGTTCTGGTTAAACAAGTGCAAAGGTAGTATCAGAATCCAAGAAGGAAGTTCAAATAGAAAGCAAATTCTTGACTGAAAAATACAAAATAAAATGCAAAATATTTTCTAAAACCATAAGAGATTCTAGATAGCAAAAGGATCTTAGAAGCAGAGCATGTAGATGATTCTTTTTAATGTTGGCCAGCCTATCCTGCCATAGGAACTTCTTTGAATAATGGCCTATATACCATCTAAATTTCACTGTAGAAAACAAGTAGCAGGTATTAATTACATAATATCTCTTGGGTAGGGGTGGGCTTTTTTTGTCAATTCATCTCCTCAGTGATAGGATTTTGCCTCTATCTATCTATCTATCTATCTATCTATCTATCTATCTATCTATCTATCTATCTATCTACCTACCTACATATCTATTTAATCTATCTAGCATGTATATGTGTGTTGATATTTTTATTGGTTTTCTTTTATATATTTAATTTTTAATTTACTTTTATTTTTGTTTGGAGAGAGAATGAGTGTACTCACACGAAGTTGGGTTGGTAGAGAAGTAGGTAGAATCTGAGAGGAGCTGGGTTGGAAGAAAAAATATGATAAAATGTACTGTGTGAAGAATTTTTTAAGTAAACATTTTTTAATTAGGTGATTTTTTTTAGACTAAATAACCATAGATCCCTTGGCAATTGGAACAAGCTGAGAAAGCTGGTCACACAGAGTACCAAGTTTTCAAACAGATGAAATGCAAAAGAAAAAAAAAGGCAATGAGTAGGGGCAGGGAACTATTTGACTCAGGTTGGTGATGGGCAAACGTGATGTGAGTGGTACATCATGGTGCATCTTCCACCTATGTGATTCACACTGACAATTCAGAAATCAGTCTTGGGGATTTGCTATTACTTTGATCATATTGAATATTTTTTAACTGTAAGTTCCTGAAGTATGAAGTCAGCTTCAGCACTCACTTCTCTTCAGAACTCCTCTCCATCACAGCTTCATGTCTTAGTGAAGCCACTAACTCAGCAACACCTCTGTGATCTTCACTCTAGCCCTTTGACAAATGTTCTTTGTTCAAGGGTTTATGATTCACTAAGCGAAACAAAGATGAGCAATGTTCTTGGTTGTTGTTCATATTCCTTAGAAGGGACTAAAGCATTTTATTGAAATCCTTTTGTAGTAAAAGAAAAAATAGTTTCATAAGTTTCAAAGCTTTGAAATGATTGTTTTCTCTTATCCAATGTGAGTAATTCATATTTTTAGCAGAAAACTCCTTATTCATGCTATTACCTTACTTTACGGTTTTTAGGAGAAGGGTTTGACCTGAGTGAGATTATAAAACATAAATAGTTGTACCAAGGTGAGCACACTAAGACACAGTACCAAAATAAACAGTTCCAACAACAGAATGCCACTGTTAAAAGTACACTGTGCCCAAGATGACTTAGTTCCTTAGTCTGGAATGCACTATCATGTTGTCTCTGCAGTCATTTTTGACATTTCCTCTTTTACTATGGCCTGCCCTCATTTGCATTCCTCCACATCTAGAGTGCAGTTAAGATAATCAGTTATTACCATTAGCTACTATCTATCCTCTCTTAGCAATTACTGCATGTCGTGAAGTATGGAAGCACTTGCAAAACAATTCAAACCACAAGTTTTAAATATTTTAAATACTCATTAACAAATATTAAGGGGTTTGAAAATTTAACTTCCTGTGATTAGCTTTTATAGACTTTCCTTAAATAATCTAAGTTGTGCACTGAAACTTTATCAAAAAAAAAAAAAAACTCCTTCTTCTAAGTTTCAATTTGGATGAGAAGAAAAATTATCAATCCAACAAAAAAAATACTTTTTTGTTTTTCTAGAATTTAGAGGTAAGGGCGCCAAGCCCATGCCACCTCACCCTCTCTACATTCAATAATAAGCTGAATGGAAATTGTCCTTGGCAATGGAGCCTTACTGTCATATTTCAGAAGGAGACCTAGCATCAGTCTGGGTTTTTCAGAGATTTCCATGAGACATCTTCAGCTAAGAGCTCAGTAGAATGCAAATCATTTCCACTGCTGGAAAGCCTTGTTGGCTACAAAATATGATCAGTTCAGATTCTATTCTCTATTACTAAGAGTCCTTACTAGGGTCACCCTCATAGATTCCTGGAAGTTTCCCCCACCCATCAGCTGAACCTTCCTATTCCTGTCCCCAGCTCTTGCCAGACTACTCTCAGAATCTATTCTGTTTCCCCTTCCTAGAAAAATTCAAGATCCCCTGCTCAAAGTTCTCCTTTTTACCTAACGTCTCTGGGTCTGTGGATGATACCTTGATTATCATTTACTTAATATTTAATGTCCATTTAAAAGAGAATACATGCCATATTTGTCTTTCAGTGTCTTTACCTAACTCAGGATAATTTTTTTCTCGATTCCCCTATTTGCCTGCCAATTTCCTAATGCCATTTTTTAACAGGTAAACAATACTCAATTTTGTAAATGTACCTTGTACCTTTTTATTTCTTTATTGATTCTTCAGTTGAGGAACATCTAGGTTGTCTCCAATTTCTGGCTATATGAATAGAGCCTCAATGGACATAGCTGAGCAAGTGTTCTTATGGTATCATCGAGTGTCCTTTGGGCATATGTCCAAAAGTAGGATAGTTGGGTCTTGAAGTACATCAATTACCAGTTTTCTCAGGACCACAATATTAATTTCCATATACGCTGTACAAGTTTGTATTCCTATCAGCCATGAAGGAATGTTTCTCTTTCTCCAGGTCATTGCCGGCATGAGTTGCTATTCTTGTTTTTGATTTTAATCATTTTGACACCTAAAAGATGGAGTCACAAAGTTATTTTGATGCTTTGATTTCCATTTCCTTGGTGGTTAAGAAATTTGAACATTTCTTTAAGTGTTTCTCTACCATTTGAGATTCTTCTTTCGAGAATTCTCTGTTTAGATCTGAAATCTGTTTTTAATTGGATTGTTTTTTTTTTAATACTTAGTTGCTTGAGTTCTTTTTGTATTTTGGATATTAGTTCCCTACTGGACAGGGAGTTTGTAAAAATATTTTCCCATTCCATAGACTGCCTCTTTGATTGGCATTATTCTTTTCCTTACATAATCTTCTATGTTTCGTGGGATCCCATTTAGTAATTGTTAATTTTCAAGGCTATTCTATTGCTTTTCTCTTCAGGAAGTTGTCTCTTGTGCCAAGGCATTCAGGGCTATTTCCCACTTTCACTTCCATCATGGTCAGTGTGTCATGTTTTATGTTGATGCTTTTTATCTACTTGGACTTGAGTTTTGTCAGGGTGATAAATATGTCTTTTTGGATTCTTCTACATGCTTACATATGGTTTGACAGGCATCATTTGTTGAAGATGCTTTCTTTTTCCTTTGTATATTTCTAGGTTCTCTTTAAAAAAATAAAAATTGAGGCATCCATAAGTTTGTGGTTTATTTCTGGGTCTTCAATTTGGTTCCATTGATCAACATGTCTGTTTTGATGTCAACGCCATATAGTTTTTATTACTGTTGTTCTGCAGTACAACTTGAAATTGGGAATGATGATACTGGTATCCATCAGTTTTTTTTTCCTTTTATTGTTCAGGATTGTTTTAACTCTCCTGATTTTATGTTTTTCCTTATGAAGTTTAGAATTATCCTTTCAAGGTCTGTAAAGAACGGTTTTGGAATTTTGATAGGGATTGCAGCGAATTTCTGAAAAACTTCTGGTAGAATGGTTGCTTTTAAGATGTTAATTATACCAATTCATGAGCATAGAAACCTTATTGCTTTCTGATATCTTCTAAATTGCTCTCTTAAAAGAGATGAAGTTGGTGCAGGCTATAGAAATAGAAATTTGTATACCAGCCTAGCCATAAATCCCTCAACATCCAATCAGTCCTGTCTGCAAGATGTGCTGGAGCAATGACGGTACAGAACTTGTGGGAGTGACAAAAGTTAGTTTAACCTGAGAGCCACATCCTCAAGAGGAAGCCATTGCCCTAAACTACCTGGATGGCCAGGAACCAGAGACTGGATAGCCTACTATGGTAGAACCAAACATGACTAGCAAAAAAAATTCATAAATGATTCCAAATGATATTTTATTATACTCATAGATCAGTGCCTAGTCCACTCTTAGTAAGAGAAACTTCTGGCAGCAGATCAGAGTGGGTGCAGAGACCCACAGCCAGACATGATGCTGAGAGGGAATCTAAATTGGAGGTCTCTATTAAGACCCTCCCCTCTGAGATCCAGGAACCTGCAGAAGATGGGGAAAAAATATCATAGGAGTCAGAGGGGACACCAGGAGAACCTGGCCTACTGATTCAACTAGGCAGGGCTCACATGGACTCAACAGAGACTGAAATGTCAAGTGTGGGGCCTGCATGGATCTGCATAAAGTCTTCTGTATATATGTTATGGCTGTTAGTTTGCTGTGCCTGTGAGAATCCCAACAGTAGGAACAAGTGCATCTCTGACTCTTGCCTGCTCCAACAGCTCTTTTCCTCCTATTAGACTGCTTTATCCAGCCTTGATAGGAGGACTTTTGTTTTGTCTTATTGTATCTTGCTTTGTCCTGTCTAGCTGTCATTTCTTGGAGACCTGTTCTTTTCTGAAGAGGAGAAGTTAGGGGAATGGATCTGGGAGAAAGGGGAGGTGGGTGGGGCAGCTAGGAGGAGTGGACTGGGGGAAGCCGTTGTTGGGATGTATCATGTGAGAAAGCAATATATTTTCAGTTTAAAAAGTTCATAAAAACCTTTTTTATTTTTTTAAAAAACTGTGACTTATAAACAATGACATAGTATTTTACACTGCACATTCAACTTCCAAGTAAATAAAGAAAATTAGGAGTCCTGAAATATTTGCATAAGTTATAAAATTTTTCAGATAATTAATGTAAAGATATCCTGTACTGAATAGTTGAGCCGTCTTTCCCTTATTCAATGAGATGTCCTGTATGTGTTCAATTCTCCAAACTCTTTGAATAGGTGCAACCATGCTAATTTTATATTATATTTTTTCTTGTGAGAAGTTCACTTAAATAATCCCTGTACTATATTTTATAATTTTATAAATTATTTTATAATTTCCTTTCCACCATTAAGTGGTGGTTTTGCACCAGTGACACTATATTTAAAACACATTGTACTTTATTGGTCAACATAATTCATAAGAAGTTTCATTTTGACTTAGCTTCTTTAAAAAAATGAGCTACTGGAAACTGAAATTTAATATCATTGCGTATTAACAAGCAATATGATTGCAATGTATGTGCCATGTTCTACAGAAGATTGTCCCCTTCAAAATACTAATATGGGCTTATATAGCACATACAGGACACAGCTGCATTAACTATTCTGTTGAGAATCAGTCTGTCACCTTGTATTTCAGTGTTTACATTTCCCATTCAAACACTGATCTGCCAATGCTTATGACTCTGAATTATGTTAACAATTTTGCCTTAGGTCGGTGCACACAATTTAAACTCACACAATACCCTGCATCTTTGCTTTCTTATTGACAGTCTCTGTTCAGTGGGATTGATGCATTTAGAAATCCAAAGGAAGTCTGTGGCCAGTCCTTCTTAGTTATTTTCATTTGAGTTCACTTACTGCCTGACCTATTTTACTGATGTTGGAGAAATGTTAGGAAGAAACCTTTTAAAATTTAAAAGAGTTGTTGTCAGAAGTATGTAACACACACACACACACACACACACACACACTTAGAGTGGTCAAAAGACTTGAGGGCCAATATTATATATTTTTCTAATCTCTCATGTAGATAAGCACATCCATCAGAGCTATTTGTTGTTAATTCTAAAAACATCAAGGACTCCTTAGCTATCACACACACACACACACACACACACACACACACACACACACACTGCAGTGTACTGAGTGAATTCCTTCCGTCTCAAAAGAACATTCACATTTGACCTCTGAATAAATCATCTAAAATCCTAAGAGCTAAAATTAAATTTTCCTTTCTTTAGTCTAAGGATCAATCTAATTATACTAGAAATTATCGGACTCAATATCCTCTTGGAATAGAGTCTTCTACAGGGCGATGTTATGTAAATAAATATATATTCATGGTTTCAAACTGAGTCAAACTAAGTGGGTAGAAATTTAATTAAAGGCAAAGTGCCCTCTTTAGAAGTATTAAATAATTTCCTGCCATTCGAGAAAAACTATACCTTATTTCTTCACAGAATAAACTTTTATTAAATTTGTAGTCTTGCGTGCTATATTTTAACCTGCTCCAGAAACAACTTCACCATCTATTTCTGTTCTTATAAATAAATGTGAAGTACATATCTCATCATACATTTAGTAAGATTTTACATGCATAAAGGAATTAAATTGTCATGTTAACTGTGTCGTGTAAAAGAGCTTGTGAATTTTTTCTTGCAATTAATAACAGAAAAGCTAAACAAACACGTAAGCAGTGATTTTTATTATACATTAGAGAACTAAGGTTAAAGGGGAAATCTGAAGAGACAGAAACACCCATGGAAATTTATACTGGTAGGTACCTGCAGTCAAAGCTCTTGGAGAGTTAAGTAGCTAAGAGCATATCAATGACAGCAAATGTAAACACTTTAGGTTGAGTGTGGACTAGCTGAGTACTTCTAAACCTTTTGATTTTTCTGCAGCCTTGAATTGTCCAAGAAACTTAAACATTACCCTAGTTTATTGTATATAGAATACGTGTAAAATGTAAATGTTTATTGACAATAATGAATAAATTTATTTTAAAGAAATTCTTTGATATGTAATTTTATAATGTATTAAAGAGGAAATCATATTTGCCTATTATTGAGATAGAAGTACTTGTTTATTTTTATATAGAGAAAGCATGGTTTATTATTTGAAAATGCAGTACACAAACTTGCTTCAATAATTTTTAGAGATATTTCATATTTGATTTTATAATCATCAATATTGAGAACTCTGCATCTCATAATGCTGTAATACAAAGGAGTAGAATATGTGTATTGTTATTTTAGAAATTGTCACTTTGTCCTAATTCCAAGCAAAAAATTCATTTAATAATTCTATATGAATGTCAAGTCAGCACCTCAAACATTAACCTTTAAAATGAGAAACTCTAAAAATAATATGACCCAAAGACATACCAATTTCATACCCATATTGTAGAAAGTGATCGCAAGACAACTGTAATATTTCCTTGAAGGCATAAACTTTGTGTATGCGATGAAAATATCATTACTCTTTACGCAAAGAAGTAATGACTCCAAGCCAACTTGTTTCAGACAACATTGATTGTTTCTGTGTGGCTAGAAGGTATGCGACATGCAAAGAATGTATGTTGTTTCTTTATTGCTTATGCAACTGTGAATTTGCACCATGCAACATGGATAAACTTTCTAGAAACATCTTGCATTCTTTGTGTGTTTGATTTCACAATTATATTTTAGCCATTATTTTTAAGAAAGTTTCTTTCTTTGTGCCAAAGATTTTGTCGTGCCCATGTTCAGTTATGAATCTCCATATGGGATTGTAATCTCCAGGTTAAGACCTAGTGTATGGGTCAATGTGTAAAAAGTTGCAGAGGGCTGCAGTATGATTTTCATTGGTTTTACTTCCAGAAACCACATCAGGCATTTAGGGTAACTCCTAGGAAGAATGTTTCCTGGCTCTAGCAGAGAAAATATTTTTTGGTGTGTGTGTGTTAAATAACATTGAACCTTGACCAATGTGAGAGTTATAAGTGTCAACCTCACACACAGATGAATATTCACATATGACTTTAGCTTCCCTGGGATAGCAATGGAAGGTGGCTGTGTAATTATTACAGTGTTACAGTGTATGAGTCAGTTAATTTAGGTAACTGTTTTTTAAGTAATCTTTTAAAGTCTTTTCTTGCATCTGTTTATATTTCTCTTGAATACTCATTATTTATTGATGGGGAATCTTCTTCAGCCAATGATCTTTAAGGGAGGGGATCAGATTAAGGTGTGACTTTTGGGTAGGGGAGAAAAACGCTGGGTGGCCCAAAGTTTGCTTTCTCTTTGGTTCCTGCTCTACACAGCTGAACTTGGACTTCTTGTTCCTATATCTTGAGTTTGCCCCTTATAATAAAGAAAAATATATTTGACCTATCTTTTAGCTAGCCTTGTTTTTTCCTGAGATAATTCAACACTTTACTTATAAGAGATGAAGTAGATGGTTATCTATTTGAAACTCATGCACCAAAGGAATGTCTTTTTCTTCTACTTTGAAAGTTTCAAGGTTATACAGAGTGTAGGTTTTTTCTCAAATTATCATAAATGTGGGAATAAAAATCAAATAAAATTCTGCATATAGGTAAATCTTCCTAGTTCAGACATGTGTTGTTCAAGATCAACTGTACACACAAAGGTTTTTCAATGTAACAGTTTCATTCTCAAAGGAAAGGAATTTGTATCCATTTTATTTAGTTAAGTGTAAGGGCTGTGAGTCAAGCTCCAGTCCCTACTCAGGGTTCCAAAGATGAAATGCTTCTCAGGAGTAAAGAAGGGGGTGAAACGGTTCTGTAGTAACTTCACTCACAATCTTTTTTGTTCTCTACTGTTTCATTTTCAGTCTAATAATTCTGTCCTTCTCATGCCTCCTAGTTTCTGTTTCCAGTTTCTTCTTTTTTGTTTTCCTACATTCTTATTTTTCCTACATTCTTATTCTTTTACATTTCTTCTAATTTCTGCCAGTTTATCCCTCAAGTCACTACCTCTCTACTCTCCTCTCTCAAAATCTCTGTTTCCCCAGAGGCTTGAAGCAAAAGATAGCAGTTACAGAGTTAGCTTTTTGTTAGTCAGAAGCACATTCCTAGGCTAAGCTATAAGAATAGAGCCATTGTCAAGGCAACATAAGGGTCCAAGTTTACAGAAGTAAGACTTTGACCAAAGGGCAGGGAAGGTACAGTGAGATAAGCTTTTGCACTGCAGGTCCTTAGTTAACAGACTGACAAGCTAGGACTAGACATGCTTTAAAGTAAATGTGAGGTTATCTTGGGACAGAACTTTACTGTCTACTTTCAGAGTGAATCCAGGACACTCTTGTTCTCTACCTCTCTGAGAAATATGGCTTAACAACTTCAGATGTGCAGTTATTCTTGTCTTTGGGCATCTGTGAATGTCTCAATTGTGATCTCTTTGCCTGGACATTAACACTGACCAACTGTCTACCCAAGAAGATAATTGCAGGAGGGCAGACTTCTAGATTTCTACAAAGACCTTGTTGAGATAGTAAGGGTATTGGATATGATTTCTTTTCTTACCAAAATGATGCATTGCTAGGAGAGATATACAATACCAACACATAGAGGAAATTGTGCCAAGTAATTAACTTATACACTGCTGGGGATTTGGGGTATAAATCCTATGTATAAGGAGGAGCGCTATGGCTTTTCAGTAAATTTACAGCAAGGATAGCGACTATTAATAAAGCAAGTACTCCTACCACCCTGCATGTGGGTCTTCTCCCTCAGAATGTGTGATTCTCGGTGGGTTAGCTTTGTGTTTTTGTCAGCTAAGTTCTCCCTTCATAATGCTATGGTCCATAGAAGTTAGAGAAAGAGAATTCCTCTCACTTCACTTCTCATAAACGTCCTTTGTCGATGAAAAGAAAACCAGAAACAAACATAACAAAAACTGGCACGGTCAATAGGGGTCAGATTCTAGGAGAGGGTTGAGAATACACATAGGGAAAGAGGTAGACAGCAAGGAACAACTAACTATACCACTGAAGAGACATCTGTAGATGCTATCATGTGACAGATATAGAATGCTTTCCTTTAACTAAACTTCATTTAAACAATCAAGGGTCAAAGTAAGGGCAAAATGACTAGGAAATCTAAGGGACATTGTAGAGCTAAGGAGCCTTTTCTTCACGCACAGCTCTCAGTATTAAATTTACAGTTCTTGTCAGCTAAATTTCTTGGATTCTGAAACAAATGGAAAAGTCATAGTGCTAGGTTTCTTTGTTTTATTTTTAAAAACAAAACAAAACCTTTACACAGACAATAATCATTGTTCTAAAATCTTTCTATTTTAGAACTCCTAGCAACCTTACAAGGCCAAAGCCTTATTGACTATCATCTTTTAGATATAACCCTGACCAATAACTTATATCACCATACAACTTCATTTATGAACATATGGAGTTTTCAACCCTATGTTCCAGACTTTTTGGTGTGGGAATGTACTCTGCAGACTTTTAAAAGGGAATCCTGGATGTCAACCCAGCAACAAAACCCTGAAACTACAATATATACTGCTGGAGCAATGGTGGTGCAGAACTGGGAGTGGCCAAACAATTTTTGGCTGACTTAAGTCCTGCATCCACAAAAGTAGGTCCATGTCCTATAGTGCTTGTATTGAGCAAGAATCAGAGACTGGATAGTCCAAAGACTTAGTGTAGAACTAAACATAACTGGAAAAAAATTAAAAAAATAATGAAATAATTATGAATGATATTTTATTATACTCATAGATAGGTGCTATGTTGACTTATAATCAGAGAGGTTTCCCCTAGCAGCAAGTGGGAGTAGTGTAGAGACCCACAGCCAGACATTATGCAGAGAGAGAGTTTAAATTAGAGATATCCATTGGTTCCCTAGCCTCAGAGATTCAGAAACCCTATAGAAGAAAGGGATGAAAGATTGTAGGAGTATGAAGGAATGGAGGACACCAAGAGAACATTAATCTTTGAAACTGGCTAAGCAGGGCTCACATAGGCTCACATAGGCTCACAGAGGCTAAAATGGCAAGCATAGGACCTGCATGAACCTGGACCAGGTCCTCTGCATATATGATATAGCTGTTAAATTTGTGTTTATGTGGGAATCCTACTATTGTGTCAAGTATATCTCTGAATCTGTTGCTTGCTCCTGAGGCTCTTTTGCTCCTATTAGGATGCCTTATACAACCTATACATGAAGGATATTTCTTTTCTTTTCATATCCTGTTTGTCATCTTTGGTTTTTGTCTCTTGGAAGCTTGCTCTTTTCTGAGGTGAAATGGAGAGGGGAATGGATCTGGGGAATAGGGAGATAATGGGAAGTTGGGAGGAGTGGATTGAGGGGATACTGTTGTCAGGATGCACTGAATGAGAAAAAAAATGCATTTTCAATTTTAAAATAGGAGAAAGAATAAAAAGTAGCCAACTATAAGATTGAAAATGAAAATAATTCCTCATTAATAGAAATTAATAAGCCAGCTCATATTTGCTTCCAAATTTCTATACACTGCCAAATATTTAATATAGATGTAAATTGTACCCTTTAATCAATGTAATACCATAAGGAACAAAATCATATATGTATTTTCGAGGCCCAAAAATGTGAGCCTAATTCCATGCTGACAGATGGTCAGGATATACAAACATACTTTGACACCTCTTTTGTAATATAAAGTTACCTGGGGAGTGTCTGCCTTCAGGATACTTGGTCTAGGGTGGCTTTACTCCCTAAACAACAGAATGCTAATGACTTGATGCCTCAAAGAGTTAAAGCAATTAACTGTTCAAGTTGTCCTCTATATCATGTTAAAGAAGTCTTCTGTTGCCTTCTCCCCCCTTTCGTATTTTGTATAAAAGCATATGGAAAATTAAACATGGATGATTTCAGTATTAACTGGAATGCCCTCTTGGTACTGTTCTATGGTTTCTGTTTTATTATTTTCACACACATCTTTGTATTCTTTACTAATATTTCTAAATCACCATGCCCCTATCCTGGCAAGAAGTATTTTTCTCAAGGCTGGTCCCCAACAATGAATAGGAATTTTTAAGACACTGAAGAATGAATCTAGATTTACTTGTTGAGCAAAAGTTTTGCCTTATAATAAAACTTTCTCTCAACTCTTTATTTTGTGTTGTATCTGAATTCTATCTCTGATGTTCAGCTGCACTTGAAACTATAAGTAGAGTTTTTGATTTAATCTCTCTGTCTATGAGAACTCTCCAGCCTTAAGCACCTGGGAAAGTTTGTACTCAAAAAGGATAAAAGGCATGCAATCTATATGAAGAATGTTACTTAGGAATTTACAAATTCATGGGAAGATAAAATAGGGGCATGTAAAAGACTGGGAGACTCCACCGCTTTTGGAGAAAAGCAACTGTGAACCACAACCAAGCTACTAATCACATAAGCGTGGTTCTCACAGTGAAGTAAAATCATAAATATGTAAATTTATGATACATAATAGAACAAATTCACTTTAAAAACTAAGTATAAGTTATACCAAAAACTTAAAAAGAGGAATATTCATAATAATTAGTATAATTATTATGTGTCTGTCTTAGTTAGGGTTTCTATTGCCATGTAGAGACACCATAACCGCAGCAACTCTTATAAAGGAAAACTTTTAACTGAGGTGGCTTGCTTATGTTTCTAGAGGTTTATTCTAGTATCAACATGGCAGGAAAAAGGCAGCATGCAGACAGACATGGTGCTAGCGAAGGAGCTGAGAGTTCCTACATCTCGACTCACAGGCAGAAGGTAGTGATCTAAAACACTAAGATTGGTTTGAGCAAATATGAGCCCTCAAAGTCCACCTCCAGAGCATCACACTTCCCTCAACAAAACCACACCTACTCTAACAAGGCCACACCTCCTAATAGTACCACTCCATTTGGGGGTCACTTTCTTCCAAACCATCAGTGTCTGAGCCCAGGCAGGCATGAAGCTTAATATGATTCTCCTGTATTGGGCTTCCCAGAGCAGGGGTTAAAAGCCACATACTCTGTCACTTTTTTTGAATTTTGGATAACAGCTGTTCTTTTTATAGTGAGATGAGATTTCAGCATAGCTGTGATTTGCATTTCTTTAATGGTCAGAGATGAGAGGTGTAAGTTTTTGGGGATTATAATATAAATATATAATTTCTCCTTTCCAGTTTTTTCCTTCTAAACCCTTCCATATAGTTCTCCCTGTTCTCTTTCAAATTCATGGCTACTCTTTTTTTATTAATTGTTATTACATTCATCTATCTCTAACCTGGTCAGTTTGTATAATGGTACTTGTGCATCTATATTTTCAGTCCTGACCATTTGTTATTGGGCAGCAATCGGTGTGTATTTCCCTGATGAAGACTATTTCTTCCCTCAGTTGTGCTCCCCATCCCCCCCCCAGAGTTGGGAAGTAAGTCCCTATTGCTGAAGATACCACATGCTTCAGAAATAGGTCCAGAGGCTGCTCAGCTGAAACTGATTTGAATGCACCCTCCCTGAGGAATATGTTTCCTGGCACACAAATGGATTCATGCAAATTTCCTACAGAGAAAGGCAAAAATTAGCCCTACTCATCTGTGATGCTTATGAATCACAATAATGACCAGCATGGTATGATAACCCTAAAGCTGCAGTAGTCGCGTGTAAACTTTGCCAGTATTTTCTAGATTGCTAACATAAACTAGATTAACTTTTGATTTGTTTCTCAGAAAGTTTGTTATTGGTACTTTGATATTTCACAATTTTCTATTATGTTATTTTTATTAAATCTATTTAATAATAATAATATTTGTAGAATATTTTCTATCTGTAAAATCATGTCATCTACAAATGGTATCTCCTTTCCTTCTCACTTGTGTGTGGTTTATTCTTTTCTCTTACATTATTGATCTGGCTTAAACTTCCACTAATAGGTAGGAAAAGAATGGGAGAAGTAGACACATTTTCCCATTCATGATCATATGTGAAATGCTTTCTGATTTCTCCAGATTTCATGAGTTTTAATAGTGGTTTGCCATATGAAGCCTGAATTATCTTGAAGTATGATCTCTCCCAACAGAGTTTTCAGAGCTTTTATCACAAAGATGTCATCAATGTTACTGACCATGTTTTTTGAATCTTGAGACAGTTACATGACTTTTGTTCTGTTGGTGTGATACATTCTGCTTATTGATTTGCATAGGTTCAATCATCTTGACATTCTTGGATAAACCCCCACTTGATTGGGTTCAATAATCTTTTCATTGTGTTTCTGCCTTTCGATAATGTTTTGATAGCCCTTCATCTATAATCATAGTTATTGATGTATAATTTCTACTTTGTTTGCTATATGAGAGTAAAGCTTACCCTATCTAATGTAATCACAAAATTCACTTAGTTGTGTATTTTACTAAAAGGAAAGAAATTTGTTTTATTGTAAGTATGAATGTTAAATTTTTATTTAGCAAGGAAGTTACATACCAGCCCCACAGATCACTGTAACCTGACTTTCTCAGCCACTGATTTGCAATTCATTAAAGAAACAAGGGATCAAAAGTTTCACCTGATATGAACTTTTGATACATACTCATAATGAGCCTATTTAGAGCAGCTGGGACTCTTTCAGTAAAAGCTTTAACAATGATTTCTAGATTCAAGTTAAGTTTCCATAGTTATACTTGACCAATTGCATACTTGTTTAATGAGAACAAATTCACTTTAAAGTCATCACTCTCCCACACCCTGACCAATAAGCCATAATACTCTACTGTGACTCAGTTACTGAACTCTACCTATAGCAAAGTGTTGTGTTCCTTTACATTTCTCAAACTCTTAATCTTAGATGTTCAAAGAAAAATTGAATAATACTCACTAAAATCACATTTAAATACCAAGCTTGTATAGTTATGATCAGATTTATTTTGACTACAACTAAGTGCCAGATGATTTGATCAGATGTTTTATTGTGTGGTTTAGAACTAACCAGGACAGTGTTATGAATGAGGAAATTAAGAAACAGACTCATAATTTAGGTAATTTAAAATTACAAGAGGAAGAAGTGTAGAAAGTCTAGTAAAAACAGAGGTTGTGGACAATAACAAGAAAATATTATTTTCTTGATATAGCATGGCAGTTGCACAGATGAAATTCTATCAGGGAGGCCTTGGGCACAGGACCTTCTTGAGCTCAAGTTAAACAAGATCTTAACTTGTAAAGAAAAGCTCCGCTCCTGGCAAAGGAACTATTGACAGTTGAGAGCTTCTGGGAGAGATGCAGTTAATTTTCTTTAAAAGCACAGGCCTTTCTAGATTGGTCATTCTCCAGGGACAGTCTACAAGCCCACAGTTTTTGGGTTGCACAAACTGTGCTTTATGGGTATTGAAATAAAAACAACAACAAAACAAAAAAAGAGACACAAAGTTGAGCATTTAGAGAGGAGGGTGAATCTGGTTAGAGCTGGAGAAGGGGTGAATAATATAAAAATATATTACATATAATTTTCAAGTAATTATTAAAAATGAGGAAAAATAGTTCATGATATCTCTCCCTTAATGTTAATAAAAATAGATTTTCTGCAAAACATGATTTATACACACAAAGAGATTTGCAAACATTCAAACCCCCCCTTAAAGTTAAGGATATTTGTACAGGTAATTAGCCAAACATAAGTCAACTGTGGCCATTATTAGGCTTATTTAAGTGTGCAGTACTGAGATTTCAAGTCACAGCTTATTTACCTATTTCTTAAACATGTCAGCTTTTTGCTTCTCACTGGCAAGGTTAATGCTTCATCTTTAGCAACACAGGAAATGAATAAATGTGGTGCTCATATTTGATAAATTCTATGAGTAGCCTCATATTGGCTATTTTTTTGGACCCAGACAAGTAAATTAAGACTTTCAGCCCTGCAATCCCCTCTAAGTCTAAAAGTCTTCCTTCATGACCTTGCACAGTGTATGGCTGAAAGTGAAAATTGCTTCTTGAGGTCCATGCGCACATATGTAGGCAAGTAGAGATAAGAGATTGCCAGTATGCTTCCTCAATCACACTCTGCCTTATTCTTTACTGTTTTAAAATAATTTTGAAATTATATGATCACATCTTTTCATTTTCTCTTTCCTTCCTCTAATTCCTCCCATTCATACTCCTTGATATTTGTAAAATTCATTACCTGTTTTTAATTGTTGAGAATTTATAAATATATATGTATATATTTATATAAATACATATAAATACATACGTATATATATGTATACATACTTTGTCATATATGTATACCTATAGTCATATATTTGCATGTGTACTTATAAGTATTCATTGATTCAAATATACATACATCCTGACATATTTACCTTTTTCTTGAGATAGTGTTTCTTATTGAACTGAAAGTTTATCAACTGGGCTGCCTGTCTATCCAATTAACTTCAAGAATCCACTTATCTTTACCTCCACTTCCAATGGTCAGTTGACTGATTCAGTAGTCTTAGTTAATTAGTGTAGTCTCTTTTAAGAATACTTTAAAACAATTTGCACTAAAGACAGGTAAAGTAAACCCAGAAAATGGGTCCTCAAGCTGGGCTTTCTGATTTTTTGCTTGTTTATTTTTTGTTTTGTTTTGTGCATGCATATATTTTTATCTTTGTTATAAACTTTTAACACTCAGGATAAAATTCATCAGTGAAGGAGATGGATTTCTAGCCTCTATGGAAGAAGAAACAAACACAGTGCAAAATGTGTCTGCAGCAGACTAATGAGCTTCCTCACAATGGTTCTGTAGTTTAAGGACATCTGTGTCAATGTAAACCAGCTCCTCAAAAAACCAGGAATTCTTTGAAATTTATGAACAATATTGACTGTCTGTGCAAAACTAAAGAAGACATTTTATGGCTTTCATGTCCAGACGTAATACTTTAGAGGAAAATGTCACCAGTCTATATCCATTGTTCATATTAAAAATCAAGTATATTTATATAAACAAGATCATTTTGTCTTTTTCTCCCATTCTGTCATCTTCATGGTTCTTTTTTAGTCTTTTCTCATACAACATGTCCCAACTGCGGCCTTCCCTCCTTCCACTCCTCCCCGTCCCTCCCAACCTCCCCATTTCAACATCCAAAAATGCTTCTGCAGGAAATCAATAAACGTATTATTAAGACTCAGCTCATAGAACTGTTAAACTGCCCTTAATTTTCCTCCTGCTGCAAGAAACATTAATTTAGTTCAATGTGCAATGTTTTCTTATATTGACTTTGCCTCTCTTTTGCTATAACTACAGCTATAGTATTGCCATCAAAGTTAGATTGTCTTACATTTTTAGCCTTAAATCACAGATATCCTACCCTTTGTCATATGTGATTTTTTTTTTAAAAAGTAACAAACAGAAATGAATGAAGCACCGGAAATAAGCCAGACATAGCCAAGTCTTACAGTTCATTAGCCGGAAGCATAGAGTCTTGAACCAGAGAGTCAATTATATATGATCTTGTCTGGTATTCACATTTGTGCCTGTTCCCCTTCATTGAACATTCTCTGCATTTCACGTGCATCATTCAGAGTTGGTGCATCAGCTTTGTCTTATTCTTGCTTGCCATAGAAAAACACAAGCATTTTCAGTAGCCCTTTTCACAATTTAACAAATGAAAATGAAATGTAATGTTAAGCAATGAAACCATTCACAAAACTTTTAAATTCATAATATATGAACTCATTATTTCATGTTGTACTTGACATTGGACATATTTGTTGTAACTGTACCAGTGTAGACATTTCTAAATTATACACACTGAAACTTAGAAAATGCCTAAAAGTCAACTCTTTCAACTTGTCATTTACTAGAAGCAGCTTGTCTTAAAAAACAGAACAAAATGATGTTATAACTGATTTGTGTATTCTAATGTTCTCAGATTTTAAAACTTATATTGAGAATGGGAAACAATATTTGAGACACATGATAAATAATTTTTATTTTTAATGCAATGAAAGAAATGTTTAATCTGCTTGAATTCACAGGCTGTGAAATTACAGTATACAAATTCATGGTTTTTCTCTTTTCTGTCCTGATGCTCATCACTCAGCAGTGCATGGTGGCTGAATAAAACAAGTGGAATTTGAGTGACCTATTCAAGATATCATTTACTTTAGTAACAATAGTGTTCTGTTTCTTTCGTTAAAAAATTAAGCACCCCACACATTCTCAATAGAGGAAACAAAGGAAGAGGATTGCTTTATTAAGTAATAAATGGGAATAAATGGGTTAATCACAACAGTGCTATGTTTAAATTTAATTTACAAGTATCTTTAAAAGACATTTATGCTATGAGACCATTGATAACATTAGAAAAACATTTCTCAAATATTGTGATATTATTAACTCCTGTCCTGTATTATATATTTTCATTTTTACTATTTTCCTAAACATTATTTCATTGAATTCATGAAATAATAGTTAAAATGAATTTCTCTAGCAATGGTATGATTAGAATTATATTCAAACTGGAAGTGCTTTGGACATAAATTTTCGGTATCTATTATTGGCTCTAATAGTTTGAGTTTCTAATTCAAGTGCTGCAGATATTTAAGTGGGAGGGTCATGGGATTGGAAATGGGAGCTTGAGGGATCAGGTAGAGGGTGGGATAGAGAGGAACAGTAAAGAAGAGATGTTTTGATGGTGAGGCATTTCAGGGCCGGGTAGAAACCTGGAGCTAGAGAAACTCCCAGGCATCTACAAAAATGTTCCCTGCCACAACTCTGAGGAATAGTGGTAGGTAGCCTGAACTGGCAGACTCCTATAATCAGAAGAGTTAATACCCTAATTGTCATCAGACAGCCTTCATCCATGAACTGATGGAAACAGATCCACACAGATCCACAGCCAAGCACTGGGCCAAGCTCTGGAAATCCTGTTGAAAAGACAGAGGAAGTATTATTGGAGCCCTGGGGTTGAGCAAGGTCTTCACAAGAAAACCCTCTGAGACAACTATTTTTTGCTCATAAGAGCTCGAAGACTCTGAACAGCTAGGGAACCTGCATGGAACCAAGCTAGGCCATCTAAATATATGAGTCAGTTGTCCAGCTTGGTCTGCTTGTGGTACTCCTAACAATGGAAGCAGGGCTAGTCCTGATACTTTGGCAGGCTTCTGGGAAGTTTTTCCTCATACTGGATTGCCTTATCAAGCCTTCATATGCATGCGAGAGCTTAATCCTATCTCAACTTGATATGTCATTCTTTGTTGACACCCATGGGAAGACTGCCCTTGAGAGAAGCAGAGGAAGAGTGGATATGTGTATGTGGGGAGGGAAGGCACAAAGGGAAGGTAGGGGAGGGAATGGGAAGAAAGGGGGGAACTACATTTGAGATATAAAATAAAGGAATACATTTAATTTTAAAAAGAAAAATATAATGCTAAAAAGAAAGATTTTTTAAAAAAAGAAAATCTTTGATGATATTCCATCCTTGGTGAGATGCTTAATTCATTTCTTATTACATTGTCAAAGTTCTTTCCCATTCCAGCACTTACCAACATTTTTTTTCTTGATAAATTAGTTGGTATATTTGCATTGTTTCCCACTTTTTGATATTACAAAAATTTCTATTGCTATGAACACTTATGCATAGCTTTTAGTAAAGATGAGTTTTAACTTTTCCTTGTTATGTAACTGGCAGTGTAGTTACTGGTTTATATAGAACTAGTGTAACTGAGAGATACTCAGAGGAAGTGTTTCTCAGCATATTTACTTTATTGTACATTTGCAAAAATGCTTCCTGTGGGCTGCAGTTTCACAACAGGCTTATCACTACTTTCCAGTGCATGGGGAGTATTATCTCAGTGCAGTTTTGATTTGCATTTCCCTACTGCTGAATTCTGTTGAACATTTATTTATATACACATTGAATTGTTGCATAACTTTAAAGAAAACTGTTCAAAATCTTTGCAAAATTTTGAAATGTTATCATTTTATTGTTGAAATGTAAATTTTTCTATATATTCTGAACACTGGTTCCTTATCAAATACATTTGTTTCAGTATTTCCATTTTGATGATGACACTTCTGGCTGAATTTTAGAACATGAAATCTCTGCTTCCTTAGATTTTCTTTGGGGTTGAAAGTTTCAATGCTTTGCGTTTGAAACTTTAGGCAATTAAAATGATGAAGATTTGAAACTGTTTTTCACAAATAGATTTCTATAATTTGTTTTGGAATTACTTGATTATTTTTATTGCTTATTTGTTTTGGGGGTGTTGTGTGTGTGTTATTTTCTTTTGTTTTTCAGTGCAGCATATGGCACCCAGGATCTCACGCATGCTAAGCTCTATACCTGTGAGTGAACTATATTCTCAGGTCTCAATTTTTGTATGGTGTTTGGGAGCTTTCTTACTGTATTTATAAAAACACAGGTAGCATTCTACAATCCCTGTGCCACATGTTGCAAAGGTAGTCTTTCCCCAATCGCCTGGCTTCTATAGATAGCCTCAAACAATAATGTAAGGTGTTTTCTTTTTTCTCTTCTTTTTTAACTCTTAGAGTGAATATGTTACTTTTTGTTTATTGTATATGTTCCCTAACAAGCTGATAATCATAGATTTGTAATAAATATATAAATAATGAAAGGCAAGTGATATTATCATGATATAAACCACATATAATTATAGTATTTGACAATCAAAATAGATATGTTATTTTCTTAGGCAGTGGTCTTTCAAATCATATAGGAAAGTAGAAGCATAAAAAAGAATTTCATTCATTATTACTCTGTTGTCTCACATTTTTCCATGTACGTATGTTTCACATTGTCCTTATGCTTTCATGCAGCTGTCAGGTGATTACTGAGCTTTTTCATGCAGATCTCGTCAGCCCTCATTAATACTACTTCTTGCATGCTCTGGTTGTAGACTGCTTATTGGAAAAGACTTTAATTTTAATTCTTTTCTAAAAAATAACTTCATGAAACACAAAATTTATGATTGGAAACCATTTTCGCTCAGTTGTATTCCTAGCCCATTTCCTTCTCATCTCCACTGTGACACTCCAGTAAAAAATGATTGTTTATGAACTTCATGTGGTCCTACATTAATACATTTTTTTCAGCCACACATCTTCCTCCTTGTAATTTTTTTCTACTTTAACTTACATGAAATTAAATAATGAGTCAATTTTAATATAGAAGACATAAATTAATTTCTTTTATCAATGTTTTCATAGCTATGAAATAAAACTAAGGACAGAGTAAAATTATGCGTCTTTCAAAACCATGTCATATTTAATAAAGTTTTGCTAATATCATAAATGTTGAAGCTAACAGTGGGAGTAACTATCAGTCTTATACACACATTAAGTTCACGGTTCACCATCTTGCTGCTTTGTATGTATTAAGTCAGAAAGCAACAGTAAAGCGGTTTTAACCTCTCAGCAACTCACCAAAACAAGCATTGCTATAATACGTGCATTAGAAGTAAAGAGGTAGAGACACCTTGTGCTTAAGTGATTTCTCAGGGTCACACACAAACTCCAAAATGATATTGATTCTCACAGTGAAAGTATATTAACTATAATACTGGGAAGACAAAGCCAAGGAGATCCAAACTGTGTTGTGGAATAATCTTTTTGTACACTGTGAGGTTGTCTCTTTTATAAAGAAGTAAATGGCCAGTAGCATGGCAAGGAGATGTTAGGCAGGACTTCTGGAAAGAAAGGGAAAATGAGGAGATAAATCTAGGTGTGGAAGAGATGACAGAGAAAATGGAAAGTAAGCCAGGCATGCAGGAGGAGAGGTAAAAACCATGAGCCACAAGGTAACACATAGATTAATAGCACTTGGTTAATTTACATTATAAGAGCTAGTTAGAAATAACCCTAAGCTAAGGGCGAGCTTCCATAATTAATATGATCTCTGTGCATGATTTGGGTACTGGCAGTACAAGAAAGCCTGCAACAACAACAACAATAACAAAAATCTGCCTATCTTACTTAGATCCCCGTTTTTCTGTGCTTTGATTTTAGGGAAATGAATTCTGCACCTTTGCTTAGACTTTGAGATCAGTTCCATTTATATGCTCTGTAAGAACAGCTAGGCTCCGTCCTTCATGCTTTCCTTCTTACCTGGTGTCTTAAAGCAAATGTATTAAGTGGGACAACTCAGTGACTGTGCTCTGCCATAAATGTTAAAGAACTTCAGGCTTCCAGTGTCCACTTGGCCACTATTTGAAGACTGTACCCTTACAGTGCTATTTGAAATACCGTGAATTTTGCTTCCTTTTGGATATAGTTTGAAAATAGCATAAAATTTCTTCTTATGTATTCTTATTATTCTAGTTCCATATGGCATCCCAGTTCTTTCTCTAGACATAGTCATTAATATCTATTTCAGGCAAACATCCACATAGTTCTTCAATTGGCTGAGAAATGGAAGAGGGCAACAATGCCTCAGGCCAATACTAGAATTAATTAGATAAGACAGGGAAGGCCAATTATCAGGACAGGCATGTGTAAGTTTTTTTCCCCAGTGAGGAAACTCTTGGAAACAAGATCTAAGATAAATGGTCCTAAGGAAGTCATTGCCTATCAAAATATACTATGGGTGTCAGAACCATTTGATGTCTTTATTGCTTAGTTATTACATAGAATTAAATATATAAACTGCTTTATTAACGTTTTTGTTTCTATGTGTAGGCAACCTTTGAAGTAGAATTGATTTTTAACTATATTTATATATTATAAACCAGATTTTTTCCCTAGAACATGAGCCCACACCTGCATTTGTGTGTTTATATTTACTTTCTTCTTTTATGCTATTATTAATAAAATTTAGATTGTCATGGCAAGAAATTTCATTCTTTCCCATCTTGCATCTCAACAAATACGAATTGGAGTGCTAATAGCTTGAAGATATTTCACTAACTAATATGTTAAAAAATCAGGTCAGGTGTCTACTGGAGTGCTCCAATAAATAAGATAAAAAAGTAAGTGTATTAATTAGAAATTTAACATAAAAATTTTATCCATTTAAAAAGCTCTATAAAAGAGAAAAAAATATGTTGCTTTTTCACTCTATACCTTGTGAAATTTAAACCAATTAGAGGTCACTCATGAAATGCAAAGGGTAGCACAGTTGAGAGAAAAGGACACAGGCAGGATTCATGTGTGGGAAGAGATCACTGTGGCTAGAAATCAGATCTAAAGAAAAACACAAGCAGTACTTTGGCACTGATACCAAGTCACTTGCTTGGGATGATGTAAATATTCAGACTTGACTGGGGCTAGGGAAGAGTGATGAGCAGAGTATTCTAGATGGGAGAAAGAAATAGCTCCACTCTGACGTACTGGACAAAATAATGTGTTTAGGGTATAGGCACAACAGCAGGCGATCAGTGCATGTGGATAAATTAAGTCAATGTGACAACGTGCCTTTACCAAATATGTTTAAGAGCCAGGCATAATGGCACATAGTTCTTATCCCAAGGTGTGGAAGGTAGAGAATTCTGAAATGGCCAAGGATATGTAAAGAGACCCTGTCTCAAAAGAAGAAGAAGAAAAATCAAATTTGTTCAGGATACTTGGAACATTCTGGTTGACTTAATTAATTAATTTAGCATTAATTCAACAACCAAGTAAAAGATCTTTGACTCAAAAGCAAACAAACAAACTAGTTAAAAACAACCCTTGTCAGGCTTCAATCTGGGTAACTTCATCTAAGATAATAAGAACAATGGCATCATTTACATTCTTCCATTATTTTATTTAATTTATAAGAATCTCAGGCCTCTGAATGTAGCTTCTTCAAGTTTATCCAAGCTCAACTTCTCTGCAAGAACTCAAATTTCATGTGGTAAATTTCATGTCTAGCTCTTGAAGCAATGGAAATTTGTAGCTCACATGCCAGGAATTCATTCCATTATGGTCGGAATTCTTTCCCCCTTAGCCATGTAAATATTAAAATTGGGAGAAAAAGAAGGAAGAAAAATAAATGTGTATGTTAATTATGTGACAAACACTGTAGTAGACAGTTTAAACAGTAGTTTTATTAACTTTTCGAATAGTCTTCTGTTACCTGAGAATTAGACAAATCTATAATCCAGCAATGCTAGATTCTTAATTCAGAATTAGAACTGAGGACAAACATCCAATGTGGAAGGGATATGGCTATAACTTTAAAGTCTATAGTGATTAAAAAATTCAAGTATGGAAAAGTTCCATGATCTGACTATCAAGACAGACTTTCAGTTAGCATCAATCTGCCATGAAAAATTTGGACTAGTGTGATATTGTATTCTGTGCTTCGTACTTTATGTATACAAGCTGATTTTAATTGAAAACCAATCCATCAGGAAATGGAGTAGAACTTCTAGGATATTAGACAAAAAATGAGGCTTTGTAAGTAAAAAGAAAACACCAGAATATAAAAAGATATTAATGCATATGTATCAATATTCAATGAAAATAAAAATGCCTTCAATTCTTTATTCTGAAGACACAGTAGTAGATTGAATTAAACCACAGAATGCACCTCTGCTCCTTTCAAGAAATTCATAATTTCTGGCAGCGCAGACTTCAAGAGAAAATTGTATAGAAGAGACTGAAGGTCACTTCATATTTATTAGGGAAGCAATTTATCAAGAGTGTAAAAAATTTTGCTAAATAAACATGCCTAGAATCATCAGCACATTTCATGGAAATAAGAGCAAAGCACAAAGTAACAACAACAAAAAAGTTGGTGATTTAAATATATTTCATTTACCAAGTTATGGGGAAAAAAAACAATGAAAAAACATCAGAGTTAAAAGAAAACAAATTTAAACAGATTAGCTGACACCTACAGGACATTCCAAGCATACAAATTTTTGTCAACAGACCCTGGGATTTCCCCTAAAACAGGTCATATTTTAATGCACAAAGCAAGCCTTAATACAAACAATTAAAATAATTTATTTTATTTTACATGACCATTTGTTGGCGGAGGTTTCTGTCCTTCCCAGTCCTGCAATAAACACAGAAAAACTATATTATTTGAAATACTGTCTGGCCAATAGCTTAAGCATATTGTTATCTAGCTCTTATATTCTAAACTAACCCATCTCCATTAATCTGTGCATCACCATGAGGCTCCTGGCCTACCTGCAAGGTTCCAGTTGGCAGCTGGCATCTCCCCGTGCCCCCTCTGGCGGCTACATGGCAGCTCCCTGATTGAGCTTACTTTCTCCTTCTCTATATGCTTGGAACTCCTGACTTTTGTCTATTCCGCTAAGCCACTGGCCGAAACAGATTTATTCATTAACCAATAAAATCAACACACAGACAGAAACACTTCCCACACCAACAATCGTCTCAGAGCAACTATTGCTGTGCTGAAATGCTGTGACTTGAATAGCAGCTTGCGGAGGAAAGTATTTATTCAGCATGTGCTTCCACATCACAGTTCATCAAAGAGAGTCGGGGCAGGAATTCAACTAGGTCAGAAAGCTGGAAGCAGGGACTCATGCAGGGGCTCGTCAGCACCATAGATGGGTGCTGCCTCATGCCTTGTTTCCTATGGCTTGCTCATTCTGTTTTCTTTTCTTTTTCTGTCTTTATTTTTTTAAAACAAAACAAACTATCTTTTTTTTTTTATTAAACATACCAATCCAAGTTCCCATTGCCTCTCGTCTTCCCATTCCCTCCATATACCCTCCCACTCCACCCACATCCAATCCTCAGACAGGGTAAGGCACATTACTCTGGGGAAAGTTCCAAGGTCCTCTCTACTATATCTAGGCTGAGCCAGGTATCCATCCAAAGAAAATAGGTTTCCCCAAAAGCCAATACATGCAGTAGGGATAAATCCTGGTGCCACTGCCAGTGACCCTCAGTCTGTCCCAGTCATGCAAGTGTAAACCACAATCACAGAGACCACTTTGGTCCTATGCTTGTTCCTTCTCAGTCCAGCTGGAGTTGGTGAGCTCCTATTAGCTCAGGTAGACTGTTTCAGTGGGTGTACCCATCATAGTCTTGACCTCTTTGCTCATATTCTTATTGCTTCCACTTTTCAGCTGAACTTTGGGAACTCAGTCCAGTGCTCTGATGTGGGTCTCTGCCTCTGTTTCCATCACTTGCTGACTGAAAGTTCTATGGTGATATTTAATATATTCATCAGTCTGATTACAGGGCAAGTCAAGATCAAGCACCTTCTCATCTATTGCTTAGGTTCTTAGCTGGGGTCATCTTTGTGGATTCCTGGGAATTTCTCTAGAGCCAGGTTTCTTGATAACCTTATAATGTCTCCCTCAGTCAAGATATCTCTTTCCTTGCTCTTGTCTCTGTCTTTCCTCCTTCTCAACTATCCCATTCCCTCAAGTTCTCCTCAACCCTCCCCCTTTATCCTCCTCTTCCACTTCCACTCTCTCTTTCCCCCCCCACCTTCATGCTCCCAATTTTGTCATATGATCTTATCTCTTTCGACTTTCCAGGTGGGATCTATATATGTTTTTCTTAGGGTTCACCTTACTACTTAGTTTCCTTAGGAACATGAACTACAGGCTCAATATTCTTTATTTATAGCTAGTATCCACTTATGAGTGAGTACATACCATATTTATCTTTTTGGGTCTGTGTTACCTCACTTAGGATAGTGTTTTCTAATTCCTTCCATTTGCTTGCAAAATTCAAGATGTCATTGTTTTTTACTGCTGAGTAGTACTCTAATGTGTTTATGTGCCACATTTTCTTCATCCATTCTTAGGTTGAGGGGCATCTAGGTTGTTTCCAAGTTCTGGCTATTAGAAATAATGTTGCTATGAACATAGTTGAACAAATGCTTTTGTAGTATTACTGAGTATCTTTTGGATTTATGCCCAAGAGTGGTATTGCTTAATCCAGAGATAGGTGGATTGCCAATTTTCAGAGAAACTGCAATACTGATTTCCAAAATGGTTGTAGAAGTTTACATTCCCACCAGCAATGGATGAGTGTTCCTCTTACTCCACATCCTCTCCAGCATAAGCTATCATTGGTGTTTTTGATCTTAGGCATTCTGAAAGTTGTAAGATGGTATCTCAGAGTTGTTTTTCTTTGCATTTCCCTGATGGCTAAGTATGTGAACACTTCCTTAAGTATCTTTTGGCCATTTGAGATTCTTATGTTAAGAATTCTCTTTTTATTTCTGTACCCCATTTTTTAATTAGGTTATTTAGAATTTTGGTCTCTAATTTTGAGTTCCAACTTGGTTAGCTGAAATGGTGCACATCTTTTACAAAGTTTTGGCCAGACTTCCATGAAATACTCAGAGACTGTTTGCAATCTTACCAGACATTAATCTTGAAATGTAACCATCATTTTACTTTCACAGGATCCCCTAGAAAGAACGTGGCCCCCATGACAGCTGGAAGTAATTCTAGAAGACGAGGTCCCCTCTCCCAGCATAGTTTGTCCTCAGGCTTAGGGACATCATTTTAGGGGTTGATTATAATTGCTTCTATTTCAGTCTTAATGTCTTGAACTGTTTGCTTCACCTGTTTGATTGTTTTTTCTTGGTTTTCTTTGAGGGTTTTATTAATTTCTTCTATTTTTTATTTGTCTTTTCCTCCATTTCTTTAAGGGAATTTTCATTTCCTTTTTAAAAGTCTTCATCATTTTCATAAAGTTTCATTTAAAGTCATTTTCTCCTGCTTCTTCTGGGTTGGGATGCTCAAATCTTCCTGTTGTGAGAGCACTGTTTTCTGGTGTTAGCATGTTGCTTTATAGGTTGTTGGATGAATTCTGTTATTGGTGCCTACCCATCACTTCCTTCAAATGAGGACAGCAATGTCCTGGTGTGAGACAATTATTTGTAATCTGTCGATTATATTTTAAATAAATGCTGATTGGCCAGTAGCCAGGCAGGAAGCATAGGCAGTACAACCAGACAGGAAGTAGGGGTGGGTTAATTATAACAGGAGAATTCTGGGAAGAAAGAAGACCATTCCTTTGCAGTCTTAGCCCAGCTGCAGAAGAAGCAAGATGTGACTGCTTCACTGAAAAAGGTACTGAGCCCTGTGGCTAACACAGATAAGAATAATGGGCTAATATAAGTTGTAAGAGTTAATAAGAAGCCTGAGATACTAGGACAATCAGTTTATAACTAATGTAGACCTCTGTGTAATTTCTTTGGGAGTTAATGACTGTGGAAACCGGACAGGACAAAAACTCAGTCAACATGGTCCAATTCTTGCAGTGGCTGTCTGAGGGTTTCGAATTTTTTCTTGGTGTGCTGTGTAGTGTTGACAGAGAACCATTTTGTTGGCAGAGGTTTCTGTTCCACCTGGTCCTACAGCTGTTAAATCCCAAAGAAATCACAGAGAGGCCTATAATATTCATAAATTTATAGGCCCATTAGCTCAGACTTTTTATTTACTAATTTTTATAATTTACATTAGCCTATAATCCTTGTCTGAGTTAGCCATGTGGCTTGGTACCTTTTTGGCAAGGCAGTCATATCTTGCTTCCTCTGAGGCTGGGTCACAACTGCAGACTATACTTTCCTCTCTCAGCATTCTCATTGCCTTACCTATACATCCTGCCTGACTACTGGCCAATCAGCATTTTATTAAAAATAATACAAGTGACAGGATAAAAGACCATTGTCCCACAGCACTTGCCCCCTTTTTTAAAAAAAGAAACAAGAATTCTGAATTGATTCTCCCTTGTTTGGCTTTTTTATTTTTTTTACCATTATCTATAACAACTTGTAACCAACATTCTAAACAAAGAAAAATATCTATAGTCCATTTTTTGAGAATGTGGGCATAGTTTTTTAGACTACTTTTTGCCTATTGAGGTTGTAATAATCTTATGGGAACCAAAAGAAAATTTAGAATTATGATCAAGTCCTGACTGGAGTATCCTTTGAAGCTTGATCATCTCAGGCAGCAGTCTTGAATCTGTTTTAGATGTAGAACACAGACATCTGGGCCACCCACTCTTATTGGAGAAATTTCAGGGGGTCTTTTTTGAATAATCATGAATTTTCTTAACTCAGAATGAATCCATAGCCTCTCATTTGTGTGTGTGTGTGTGGAAACATAAGCAAAACCTCCTCTCCAAAGTAACATAATTTTGACTTCAACTTTGAAGTCAAGATATTTTTAAAATACCTATCTTGGATTAATTTAGCAGCATTTATAAACAAATATCTTTTAAAAGCTGTTGCTCCTTCCTCAGCATTTAAACAATTTAAAGAGAACATAATAACATACAGTATCCAGATTTTCTGTGTGATTATTTTTATCTTTATGTGGTTTTATTTAAGCTCTGTTTTTTTATTTTTAATTTTTGGCTTTTTGAGACAGGGTTTCTCTGTGTATCTTTGTCTGGTCTGGAACTTACTCTGTAACCTGGCTGTCCTTGAACTCACAGAGATCTTCCTGCCTCTGCCTCCCAAGTGCTGGGATTAAAGGTGTTTGCCACCACACCTTGAACTCAAATGATGCCTGCCTCTGCTTCCCAAGTGCTTGGATTAAAGGTGTGTGCTACCACAACTTGAACTAACAGAGATCTGCCTTCTTCTGTTTTCCAACTGTTGTGATTAAAGGTGTGTGCCACCACACCTTGAACTCACAGAGGGGAACTGGACCGAACAGAAACTAGACAACAATGTACTGTCAATGTTTGTGCCTCAAGAAGCCTCTGAGGTCTCTCTAAACCTGTTCTCTTGGTCTTCTCTCCTGGTTTACTCTCTTGGCCCTCTCTCTTAGTCCCCTCAGTATTGTAACAAACTGTATTTCAGAGTTCCACTGAGGTCGCAGGAGGATAGGTGAGTTTGGGGGCAGGATGGGGCTAACAGTTCACAGGGTCCAGTCAATGGGATTGGGTAATGATGGAGCCTACCTTCAGGGAACTCTCATGCTGGCTGGCTAGAAAAGCCAAGGGAGTTGGTGGGAGGGGCCCGGGGTTTTGTCCCACTGTGGATTTCCTAGAGAGTGGGGTGTCCCACCATGTGGCTGTTCACTTACTTCTTAAGTCCCCTCAATATTGGAGCAAGCTTCATTTCTTCATTCTGTTTTCTCACAGAAGCCAAGACTACCACCACAGGAGAGTTCCTATCCATAGTGGGCTGGGTTCTCTCCCATGAGTCTTTAATTAAGAAAATGCCTATAGGGCTGCTGTCTGATCTTGTAGAAGCATTTTCTTAATTGAGGTTCATTCTTTGATGACTTTAACTTGTATTAAGTTTACATAAACCTAGCCAGCACAATCACAGTGGAATAAAGCTTGAATAAGAGTAAAAGTATAGAAAATGAAGATTAGTTAATACACAGTTGAGTGATTAATGGGTCATGATGTTCAGAGAGAAGTTTTGTGTTTTTTAAAAATATTTTATTTAATTAATTTCTCTCAGCCCAACAATAGGTTCTCCTCCCTCCTTCCTCTCCTCCAAGTTCCCTCCTAAACCTCCCCTTTTTCTCCCCCCCCAATCCACTCCTCCTCATTTCTCCTCAGAAAAGGGTAGACCTCCCATGTATAGCAGCCACCTATGGTATATCTAGTTTCAGTAAGATTAGAAATTTCTTCTCATATTGAGGTTAGACAAGGCACCCCAATAGGAGGTGCTTATGGGTCCAGATTAGTTGATTCTTTGTGTGTGTGTGTGGTGTCCTTGGCCACTTTGATTCCCACAATCCTTCCTTCCCCTCTTCCACAGGATTCTCCAAGGTCTGCTTAAGGTTTGGCTATGTATTTCCGCATCTTTTTTCATCTGTTCCTGGGTGAGGCCTATAGAGATTGTTTTTCTTTTTGGAAATTCCTAGATTAAAAAAAATGAAAATACAAGCAATTAGAATAATGGTTCTCAACCTGTTGTTCGTGACCCTTCTTGGGGCAAACTGACCTTTCACAGAACTTGCCTAAGACCATTTGCATATCAGATATTTACATTATGACTTACAATAGAAGAAAAATTACAGTTATAAAGTAGCTTTGAAAACAATTTTATGGTTATAGGTCACCACAACATGAAGAACTGTATTAAGAGTTTGCAGCATTAAGAAGGTGGAGAGTCACTGTATTAGAACATAGGGGGAAATATAAAGCTATAAAAATTGATTTTAAAATCAATGGACTCTCAAATGACTCAAGGGTATTATTACAAGTCTCACACAAATTAGAATAAAGTCAACTCCAAGGTAGAAGAAAAAAGAAAAAATAACAAAATCAGATAGAAATGAATAAAACAGAAGCAGTAAAATTCAAGAACAAAGAGTGGACTTTCGCGGGAAAAGTATTGGTAAATGTTTGGACAATTTTAACAAAATAGAGAGGTAGAATAAATAAAATAAGAAACAAAAAATATAGCTATTATAACACATATCAGTGAAATCCAAAGGGATTTTAGAACCACTTTGTAAATCTATATTCCAGTAAAGCTGAAAATCTAGAAGAAAGAAACAAATTTCTAGGCAGGTGTGACTTAACAAGATAGTTCAAACTACTGAAATAGATCTGTGAGAAGCAAAGGAAGTGTCTCCAAGAAAAAGGAGTCCATGAATGGATGTGTTTCTTGATGGTTAGCACTAGATCCTAAAGAAGAATGAACCATAATGAAACTAAGCATAGCAAAGCTATAAAACTAATATTATGGATCTATTAGTCTGAAACCAAAAACCACTAAAAATAAAGCACACACACATGTGCACACATACACACATGTGCGCAAACACACACACACAAACATTACAGTTCAAACTCCTGAGGGTGGAAAACAATACAAGAATTATAATTAAATTATTTGTTAGCAGAGTACACATTTAAAATAATACAACATGAACATGTTGGCTTCATTCCAGGGATGCACAGATGGTTCAGCATATGAAAAATCAGTAAATATGATATGGCACATAAATAAAATTAAAGACACAAATCAAGTGATTCTTTTATTAATACAGAAAGGGCCTTCAACCAAGTGTAAATCCTTTACTATAAAGGTCATGAAAGAAACTAAAAATCATCAGAATATTACTCAACCTAATCAAAGGTATAAAAGACAAACTATAGGTAACATTACAATAAACAGGGATAAACAAAAAGAACTTCTTCTAAAATCAGAAATCTCACAAGAATGTCCACTCTGTTCACTCACTGAATATTGGTCTTGACATTTTAGTCAAATATTAAATCAAAAGAAAGAAATAGAAGTGTTACAAAAAGTAAAGGGAGACAAAAGCCACACTATCCCTGCTTGTTGAAAATGTGACCCTCTGCCTACAGGTACCTAAAATAAAGCTAGAAATGTCTTAAAATTTATAAACATTTCAGCAAATAAGTAAGAAAAATCACAATATTAGCAAATTTTAAATTGCCGTAATAAATATGCTAAAAGTAAATGAAAGCAAAAGTATTTAATTTTGTGAAGTGAGCAAACATTAAAAAGTAAAATCTAGGAATAAATGTGAGCAAGATTTAAAGTTATTTACAATGATACCCTTAAAATATTTTCAAAAGTAACTGAAGATTACAGCATATGAAAAAATTTGCTTACTCAATTTTTGTGTGATATTGCAAAATGTTTGTAATAACCAATTTAGTTAACAGATCCAATGCAATTTTCATCACAATGCCATTGATTCTCTTTTTTTAATTGATTTTATTTAGCTATATATTTTTCTCTGCTTCTCTCCCCTTCAGCCCTTTCCCATGATCCCCATGCTCCCAATTTACTCAGGAGATCCTGTCGTTTTTTACTTCCCATGAAGATTAGATCCATGTATGTCTCTTTTAGGGTCCTCATTGATGTCCAGCTTCCTTGGGATTGTGATTTTTTTTAGGCTGGTTTACATTGCATTATGTCATTGACTTTCTTTATGGATCTGAAAGCCAATAATAACCTTCAAAAGTTCCAAATATGCACAAAAAATCCTGTTTAAAATTGCAATGTTGATTTTCATAACACCTGATTTCAATAAATATAAAGAGATCTAATAACAAACCATCATATTACAGGCACAAAAGCAAACATGTAGAACAAAGTAATAGGCTAGAATACCAATGGGAAGATCCACACAGCTTTAGTCACCCAGTTTTTGACCCCAGCTACAAAAATACAAATTGAGGAGAAAACTCCCTCTTAAATAAGGGGTATGAGGACACCCCCTCTTAAATAAGGGGTATAGACACTCATATATAATAGAATGAAACTTCATACTAGCCCCTCACCCTGCACAAAAAAAATCTAAAATTGATTAATGACCTTAATGTAAGATATGAAACTGAAACCACCTAAGGAAAACACCTGAATGTATGGATAGGCCTGTTCTTTAAAGGGATCTAGTATCTCACAAAACAATAGTAGGAAATCACATTGATTCCATAAAATTAAAATATTTCTGAATAGCATAGGAAGCAAATAGCTTGATAAAGGGATAGCCTAAAAATAGTGTAATGTCTTTCCAAGTATACTTTTAACAGGTTTTTAATATCCATACTAAGGAATTTATTTTTTCCATTTGATTTTTTTATTACTTTATAAATAATACCAATCAAAATTTTCACTTCCTCCCCTCCTCCCACTTTCCTCCTGCTCTCCCACTCACCCTCCCCCTTCCCCCTCCAGTCCTAAGATAGGGCAGGGTATCCTGGCCTGTGGGAATTCCAAGTCCCTCACCCCTCCATCAAGGCTTAGGAAGGTATGCATCCAAATATAATAGGATCCGAAAAAGCCAGTCCAAGCAGTAGAAACAAATCCCAGTGCCATTATCACAGGCTTCTCAGTCTGCCCCAATTGTCAGCCAGATTCAGAGGGTCCAGTTTGATCCCATGCTCGTTCAGTCCCAGTCCAGCTGGCTTTGATGAGCTCCCATTAGCTCAGACACACTGTCTCAGTGGGTGGACCAACCCCTCGTAGTCCTGACTTCCTTGCTCATATTCTCCCTCCTTCTGCTCTTCAACTGGACCTTGGGAGCTCAGTTCAGTGCTCCGACGTGGGTCTCTGTCTCTATCCTCATCCATCGTCGGTCGAAGGTTCTATGGTGATATTCAAGACACTCATCAGTCTGACTACAGGACAAGGCTAGTTCAGGCACCCTCTCCTCCACGTCCCAGGGTCCTAGCTGGGGACATCCCGATGGACTCCTGGGAACATCTCTAGAGCCCAGACTCTTGCCAACTCCAAAATGGCTCCCTTAATTAAGATACCTCCTTCCCTGCTCCCATATTCGTCCTTCCACCATCTCAACCATGCCACTCCCAACCCTCCCTCTCCCCCTCTCCCCTTCTACAACCCCAGCCAAACCCCAGGAGACGAATAATAAATATGTAGCTAAAGCAATTAATACAAGGACCAATTGAAGGTATCCTGAAAAGATGGAGTATGGCATCTTAGGATGGCAATCCTAAGAAACAAGAAAAAATTCTGGTATTCATGCAGATAGAGGAAGAATTTTGTACACTGGCATTGCGAATGTGTATTAGACAGCAGTTTTCAAGAAGAAAGAAAATATGCTATAAACACACTTTATTTTTAACCAAGCATGTTAAATACTATGCTATTTGCAAAGATATATAGAAGGATATTACCATATTAAACAAAATATGCCATACTAAGGAATACACCATTCTCTCACAGATATTGTAATTAGGAGATTTTATGTGTTTTTGTGTGTGTATGTACGTGCACACACATGCACGTCCATGTATGTGTTTCATAAAGGGATAACTGGGATATTGTATAAAGAGAGAACAAGTTTGTGTGAAGAGAGTGAGACAAAGTAGTATTAATGTTTTCTAAATATGCTATGCCCTGAAATAAAATGCATTTTGAATTTCATCATTTTGTAAATATAGTGAACATTTAGCAATGAAAATTCAAAAACAAACAAGTGTGCTTGATGACAGTAAAGCCCTGGCAATTATTGCAGTATTAGCTATTAACCTCTCTTGGAGAAGAGAAGGTGAGGACTGTAACAGTTTGAAACTCTCAGTAACTATCTGGATGAGAGTAATGGGATTCATTATGCATACTAGAGAGATCAGACAAAGGTAGATTTTATGTTAGTGTGAAGGAAAAGAGGAAACTATCTATCACATTGTGTATTCAACTGAATGATGCAGTGGTCCATAGGTCGTGATGCCAGAACAATATCAATGTCTTAATCCCAGAACCTATAGATATTTTATAATCATTTATTGCAATGCAAACTTGGAAAATATTACATCTCTTCTCTCTTTAGTGGTGAAGACTTTCTTCATTTTGTAGGTCAATTTAATCACAAATAATTACAAGTACAAAATCACAGATCATAGTTTGCATGCCCTGGAGCCGTAGAATTCAAGAACATCAAGAGACTTGAAAAAGTGAGTATACAAATTATTTTGTGGTACTTCATGAAGAATTTATTTCAGCAACACTTTGAGTTCAAGAGTCTTGACCTCTCCAGCTGGAAGGTAAAACACAACTCTTCCATGAAGCAAAAAAAATTGTGGCAATTTGTTACAACTAAATTAAAAATTTGTTATCTATGAATACCAATTACAGAGAGGATTATGCTATCATATTGAAAGTTAGTTGTAATGTTCTAGGAAATATCTATTAGTCCTAAGATTATATTACTTAAAACATAAATCAAACAAATAAAAGCACTTAGAGTATTATGGCACCTAGAAATTGTAAGGCATCATTGTGTAATCAAATATTTTACAAACCGTGGTTGGTTTGGATTTTCCAGTTAACCATGCCAACTGAAATACATTTTTATTTTTCTTCTAAATCAACTCATTTACTTTCACCTTGTCAATTTCACCTTAAGAGAAATCATCACAAAATTTTCAAAAAGTAAGATTATGATCACTTTTGAAGAGCTGGATATGTTTATAGAAATAAAACAAACATAGTAATAATGTAGTGCATGTGGTATTGCATTCAATGTGTCTTTTATTTACTGTTTAAGACTCTGATCTGAAATCCTGATAAAACAACGAAGAGCTAAGAAAATACCAGAGACCTTTCCCCATACTTTGATTTTCTTATGATTTTGAATTAAAATAAAAGAAATTGGCATAACAATAGTTCTGTTATGAATTCACCATGTTGAGAAATATCTCTGAGCTTCCTCTTCAGAGTCACAAGTAAGCCACAAGCCATAATTTGATTACTTTGTAGGTGAAAAGTCCTTGGGCAGAGTTTCTTTATCACTAGCACTCCTGAGATCCTGCACAATGATTTCAGTGCTCCATATCCTGTTTTCCCACAACAATAAACAAATATGTTCACATCAGATCATTAGAATCAAGATTAAAAATATTCATTCACTAAATAATAGAAATTGAATTATAATTATATCTTAGAAGTTGGAAGACAGTTTTGAGTTCTATATTAAGAAATTCTAATTTTTTTCTCTGGAAAAGATTGGAAAGTAAGGGTCAAAACAATCTAATATTTAAAGAGACAGTTCAGAAAATCATAGATGAAAAGAAGTAAAGAAAAATAAGCCACATAAAAATGAAAAATACATAGACAGTCTAAAGTATGTATATTATTCTGTTTGAAATTTTTTGTCTGTGAAAGAGCTAAGTAATCAACATATGTATTTTAAAGGTATCTTGATTTCAAAATGTAGAACTAAGGATATGCTGCTTTGGAAAAGAGGTTCTTCTTTTGTTTTCACAGAAGATGATAACCTGTGGAATACTTCCAGACTAATACAGGTTGATGGATCAAGACCCCCTGTAAGGTCTCCTTGAACACCCCTCATAAAATTACTTTGCACAACTGTTGCCTGAGATGAACCTAGCACACAGGATACACCATGAAAGAACAGATTAACAGCTCCTGCAATCAGCAGGAAGTAGTCTAGAGAACTATACCCATATTACCAAAATTACTTATAAATATTTGTTTACATTTAAAGGGGACTATGCTATAGAGATTTACATTGGTATGGATCTTGGTATATTGATACAAATTTAAGATCAATTTTGTTCTATGTATCCTTCTGCTCTTGATTAAGGTATTGTGTTAGTGCAGCTCATTAAAAATTTATTATATGAAATTAAGAAATATAGGCTAATAGATAATCATCTATAATAGTCAAGTTTGTAGTCATGTTATTTAGGTTTCCTAGATGTACATAAATGTATTTCAGATAGATAGGCATAGTTCAAACCTTTCAAAGACTACAAAAATATGGCATTTAGAAGATTTTAATAATTTAGAACTTTTCATGAGAGTGAGACACATCTGCTCTTGGCAACACCAATTACTTCAAGGGGAATATGGACATTGAAGAGGCTCTTTGTGGAGTTGGTTAGCCATTTGGGCAAGAAACTGCTCTTGCCTGAACTGCTTGATGAACTGGACATGCAGGATTTACAGAGAAATGATTGCTGAACTTGCCTAAAGGTGAGACAATGCTTTGAGGTTCCTGATTCGTGAAAGAGTTTGCTAAATTTAACTGAGAAACTGCCAATATAGTTGTTTCTCTCTTTGAGATTTCCTGCTTCATGGAAAAGTGTTCTGGATACTATGGGCCTGTAGGCTGAAGATGGATGCTCCAATGGTACAGAAGAACTTTGGGTGACTGTCCGGGCAGTGAGATGTGTCTGTCATTTCTAGAGATTTTGGAAGTTGCTTACAATGCACTCCTGTTAACCTAGATAATATATCCTTCTGGAGACTTTGATGGAGTTGAAGAACTTATAGTTATAGCTATAGTTTTCCTTAGTTATGATAAAAGATAAAATAGATATAAATAGTGTAATTGTAATTATTTCTTGATACCTATTTTTTCCTTTTTATTGAAACAGAAAAGGGGAGGTAATGTGGTATTGCCCTCAGTATGCTGTGAACACCATTGGTTAATAAAGGAACTGTCTTGGGCCTGCTAAAAACCAAAACAAAGAAAAGATATGGCATTTTGTTGTTTTCATTTCCCGACTATTGTGAATACAGCATCAATGAACATGGCTGAGGAATTTCTGTGGAGTATGATATAAGGAGTATGACTAAGGAGTACTATTGCTGGATGGAATGATATATTTATGGTTAGTATTTTAAGAATGCTTCTTATCAATTTTCATAGTGGCTTGGCAGCTTTCAATCCCACCAAGAATAACTGAATAGGTGTGTCATTATTCATGTTTTCTTTCTTCTTTCTTTCTTTCTTTCTTTCTTTCTTTCTTTCTTTCTTTCTTTCTTTCTTTCTTCCTTCCTTCCTTCTTTCCTTCCTTCCTCTCTCTCTCTGTCTCTCTCTCTTTCTTTCTGAGACAAGGTTTCTCTGTAGCTTTGGAGCCAGTTCTGGAACTAGCTCTTGTAGATGACGCTGGCCTCAAACTAACAGAGTTTATGCCTGTTTCTGCCTCCTGAATGCTGGAATTAAAGGTGTGTGCCACCACCGCATGACACAGTCCATGTATTTTCAAAACCTTTATTAATATATGATGTCTAACTTAGGATTTTAGTGCTGTGGAAAAATACCATGACCATGACAATTCTTATAAAGGTAAACATTTGTTTGAGGCTGACTTATAGTTTCAGAGGTTTAGTTCATTATTGTCATGGTGATACCCATGGTGTCATGCAGGCAGACATGGTACTGGTGAAGGAGCTGAGAGTTTTACATTTGATCTACAAGCAGCAGAAGGACACTGTGTGCCACATGGAGCATAGCTTGCACATATAAGATTACAAAGCCTCCTTCCATAGTGACACAATTCCTTCAAGAAGGCCACAGTTATTAAGAGTGTCACTCCCTATGGGACAGGCATTTAAACACATGAGTCTATGGAGGGCATTTTAGTCAAACAATCACACATAGAATTTTTAGTCCTTATTATTATTCACATCAAGTTGAAAATATTTGAGTACAGTTAGATTTTTAAAATATTAGACTAATCAAGTTCCACACCAGCTTCTCATATAAATCAAGGAAAACTATTTCTGGAAACTTTTAAGGTTCTCTTCCCAGAATTAATAAACATTTTCTAGAAGGAGCCATATGACAAATATTTTAAGCTTCATAAGCTATATAGTTTTAGGGTACATATGCTAGTGTCTCATAGCAGGAAAACAGCCAAAGAAAGGTACTATGTGGATGAATAAACATGTATCTGTTCTAATGAAATTTTACTTATGAATAATGAAATTTAAGTATATTATATTTTAAAATCACAAAATATTTTTATGTATTTCTCTAATTAATATAAGCTTAAAAGGAAAACTTTCTATGCATTTAATTACAAATATTTCAGAGGCAGTTAGACCATATCTTTAACTAGGAGTTCAATGTTCATGGCACCAGAGGCATATTAAAGGAGGATAACTCATTGGCTTCAGTGCTGTAGCCACTGAGAGATTACTCATACTCAAGTGGCTAGCTCCATCCTAGACTCATGTGAGTACCCACGGTTAAACTAAGTGTGTCACAAAATAGAATAAAAACAAAACAAATGAAATAGCCCTGAACGTATATCAAAGTATAATGGGAGCTTGGTGGGAATAAAAGAGGTTTATGGGATTTGCAGAGAGGATAGGAAATAGAGGAGGAATGAATTTTGTCAAGAAGGCCTTTTATACATGCATGGAATTGTCAAAGTATGAATTAAATTCAGCTAAATTTTATTAAATTAAAACTATATTCTTTTACATGGGCCATGCAGAATTACCTTTTTTAACCTCCTAAGTGAAATTGGTTTCCATATTCTATTCTTTCAAGGCATCTTGCACTTTCCTCTTCATAGCCTGTATTAAACTGGATGACTTTACTTTGATTTTTGTATTTATTTTAAAACTGTGTTGTCATCATTAGACAAGCTAAAGACAGGCAGGGCTATTGACTCCCCTTTTCAATATAATACATGTGAGTTTCCTTTATAATGCTCAACACACTCTAGAAAATTTATGGAAATCTATTGAAGTTTGTATCAGATTCTTTTCTATGAAACTGCTATATGAAAGCAGGCAATTGTTTTACCTGAAAAATACAAAGTAAATGAATGAACATAATTTTCTAAAAGAAAAATAAAATAAGTCTAAGCATGTTGAGAACAAAATAATTTCATTAGTTTATGCTTCCTGGCCTTCGGTTGCACATGTCTACCTTCTTTCCTCATTTAACATAGTTTAGCACCACTCTGGCCTGTCAATGAAGCATGCTGAACAGTTTCTCCAGTGACACAGTTAAAACGATACCTCCTTTGTCATCCATCATCTTATGCTTTCCCTTTAAGAAAAGTAATTCTATTTCTTTTAGAATAGGCTCTTGGTAATCCTTTGGGTTCAGAAAAGGCAATGACACTTGCACATTCTAGGCATTTCCAATTGTGTTAGAGAGCTTCTAGGTGCAGAAATTTCCTATTTGATCTTCTAAGGAGCACATACTTTATTATTATTATTATTACTCACAGACAAAGAAAACCTCAGCAAGCTAAATCATGTTTATTTGGCAAAAGTAGTAATTAATGTTTCAGATAAAAAGTTTCAATTTATGTATCTGTGGAATTTTTAGCTCTACCCCATTTATATTTGTCCACAGCTAGATAAAGAAAGATACCAAGATAGCAAGCCAATTGGGACAAGAAATAATTTGGTTTTTTCAAGAGTCTGAATTTTGATTGTTAAGATGTTCCAAAGGGATATCAAGTAGAATGCTATTATCACTTGTGAAACTACTTAATTGCATTTCTCTATTCTTATATATATTTCTTAAAATTGAGATGATGAGCTATTGCTTTTCTTTGTCATAAAAGATAATATTCCTAGTTTACTGCTAGAAAATAAGGCTGCTCAGAATTTGCATGTTTATAATTCTGTTTGTGCTGGCATGTCCCAGTTTGAATTTTAAATAAAGGTTTAAATATCTTAAGGGAATATATTTCACATTTTTGTTTTATTGGGATGGAAATAGTAAGTGTATGTCAGGGGAGGACTACAGGAGATAGAGGTAATAATGGTTGTTGTAGGTGAAAGAGTGTCCTGAGAATGCAAGAAGGAAAAAGAATTAATGTAAGGGAAGGGGAAAAGAGCAAACTGATCCTAATTAGGGTGATGCATAGTTAAAATATATTTTTGTAACACTAGAGTAAAATTCAAGTTTGAGTAAAATGACTGACACTCGACAATATTTCCATGTAAGCTACACCTGTATGAATTGCAACTAAACATGTTAAATTAAGACAGTGTTTGGGTAGGAAGTCCTTCTATAAATGTGTTGGTTTTATATGTTAATGAATAAAGAAAGTGCTTTAAGCCTACAGCAGGGCAGAACAGAGCTACATGGGGAAAACTAAAATGAATGCTGGGATAAAAGAGGCAGAGTCAGGGAGATGCCATGGAGCTACAGAGGAGAAAAATACAAGCAGCCATCTGGAACCTTCCTAATATGCCATGAGCCTTATGGTAAAATATAAAATAATAGAAATGGGTTAATTTAAGAGATTAGAGTGAGCTAGAAATATTATAAGATAATAGGCCAAGTAGTAATTTAAATAATATAGTTTCTGTGTGATTATTTTGGTTCTGGGCAGCTGGAAACAAATAAGCAGTCTTCTACAGCAAATTGGTGCTCCAGCATGGGCTGACTAAATCCACATAAAACCTGGAAGGGCTTAGAAAGAAATTATAGACACTAAAGAACAAAATTTCGCCTCTTTTTTTTTTCAGAAGGGCTTTGCATGTTGGTGGCATGCTGAAACTTTTTAAAGAGAGGTCTTCCTGATTTAGCAGTAGAAATAATAATAATAATAATAATGATGATGATGATGATGATGATGAAATGCTCAGTTTCAAAACAGTGGCTTCCTGGTTCACCAGCCCAAAGGGCTCTGATTCTTTTGGGAGGTCTGGTTACAGAGCACTTAATGGAGTTTGTGAGCAGAGTGCTACAACTTGCTTAATGACAACATAGACTTGCTGTGTGCCTGAAAATGGGGCTGTGAGCATGGCTTGCAATAAACAGACCTCTGCCCTGCCATGTTTGACTAGACAGAGCCAAAAGGCTAAGCAGACTTGGTCCTAGTCACGCCTATACTTAGCTTTTTATGAAGCTCTTAGCATTTTAAGAAATGCTCCTGGACATTGAAGAATTTCAGATACACAATAGGATAGAGTCATACATAAAAGACCTCTAAATGAGACACAGTGTGTTTAAAAGATGTACGTAGGCTTTGAAGAGAGAACAAAGAGAAAATAGACAGAAAATGTAATATAAAAGAGTACAGACAGTCATAGTTAAAGGAGTAAAGATAATAAAATAAATATATTATTTGTAGAAAAAGTAATAGAGTAATAAAAATAAGACATGCAGTATACACAGAGTTTGAAATATATATATGTATACATATACATATATATATATATATAATTGTGTTATCTTAAATTTTTTGACTCTTAAAGAGCTATGTAACAAGAGACATTTTGTTGTATGGACTGCTAAGTTAAACCAAGACTTCGGAATTTGAGTCTAAGGATATGTTGCTTTAGAAAAGAGGTTCTGCTTTTGTTTCCACAAATGATGTGAACCTGAGGATTTCTTCAAGACTAATATTGTGTGATAGACCAAGACCCTGAAAGGTCACTGTGAATACCTCCCAAAAAATTACTTCACCCCATAAAAAGCAGGAAGCAGTTTGAAGAAAACTATGCCCAAATTCCCTAAATCATTGTTTATAAAGGTTTGTTTACATTTAAAGGGGGATATGATATTGATATGCTATAGAGATCTGCATTGGTATGGATCTTGCTTTATTGATACAAGTTTTAGGTCGATTTCATTACATGTATATTTCTGCTCTTGGTTAAGGTATCATGTTGTACTGCTCATTTAAAAATGTAGTGTATAGTTAAAAGAATAGGTTAATAGATAATCATCTATAATAGTCAAACTTCTAGTCATGTTAGTTAGGTTTTCTAGACATATAGAGACATATTTCAGTTAGATAGATATTTCAAATCTTCCAGAGACCTTCAGAATATGGCTTTTGAAATGTTTTAATAGCTGAGGACTTTTCATGACATGAGAAACATCTGCTTCTGGAAGCACCAATTACTTCAAGATGAAAATGGGCATTTGAGAGGCTCCTTATGGAGTTTGCCAGCCATTTGGGCAAGAACCTGTTCTTGCCTGGACTACTTAATGTTATGCTGTATGAACTGGGCATGCAGGATCCACAGAAAAGTGACTGCTGAAGCTGCCTAAAGAAGGTGAGACACCTTTGCGGTTCCTGCTTCAAAAAAATGTCTGTCAGACATTCTGTAGGACACAGAGGAAAGTGACAAACTGCCAATGTAGGCGGAAATGTCTTTGAAATTTCCTGCTTCATTGGAAACTCTGCAGGACACTATGAGCCTGTAGGCTGAAGATGATTACCCTAATGTTACAAAATAACTTTGGGTACTGTTCAGGCAGCAAATGTCTCTGTCAATTCTAAAGTTTTGGAAGTTGCTTGCAATGCACTTCCTGTTTACTTAGGTAATATTATATCCTTATAGTCTTTGATGAAATTGAAAAATAGTTTTGATTATAGTTTCCCTTAGTTATGATAAGAGGTAAAGGAGATATAAATATTATAACTGTAATTCTTGTTTGATACCTGTTTTGTTATATGTAATTGTACTATGTTAAACTTAAAGCCTTCCTTTTCATTTAAACAGAAAAGGGGAAATGGTATGGGAAGTCTTTCTGTATTTCTGTAGATTTTATCAGTTAATGAATAAAGTGATTTGAGCCTATAGCAAGGAAGAACAGAGGCAGGCAAGGAAACCAAAATGGATCCTGGGAAAGAAGAGCCAGAGTCAGGGAGATGACATGGAGCTAACAGAGTAGAAAGAGGCAAACTGCCATTCAGAATCTTTCCAGTAGGCCATGAGTTTGATGGTAAAATATAAAATAATAGAAATGAGTTTATTTAAGAGATAAGAGTGAGCTAGAAATATGCATAAACTAATACGTCAAGCAGTGATTTAAATAATATAGTTTCTGTTTGATTATTTTAGCTCTGGACAGCCAACAACAAACAAGCAGTCTCTGACAACACTGTTTCACAAATAAACAATATTGAAGTACTGAAGCTGTGATATATGATAGCCATTTAGGCTAGGAATCCAGAATGGCATAGTCTGCTATGCCAGATTGCTTACTCTAATACTAATGATTCAGTTGACACACAATCTAATTGTCTAATTTTCAATATATAATACCTATGAAAGGTACACTGTACATTATTTGCCCAGTGTCTTTTGTCTGGTTTAAAATGAGGTGTAATATAGCTCTAGATTAAGTGTGATGACACATTTGTTAAGTGGAATTTCTCAGTGTTACCAGAATCAAATTATTCATAGCAGTAATGTTAGCATGTCCAGGTACCATCAGATAGGCCAGGAATAGATAGGTCAGGTTGTCACAATACTGGTTGTAGGATCAGATAGAGCTTATTTTAATTATATTGCCATTTCTTGAACAGGTATTGGTATTGCCTCAAATTTCCAAAATTTGTCCTATAATTTCTGCTTAATGAGTTGCTCTTAGAATTACGTATGTCTTAGTATTGTCTAGAGCTTTGCAGTTGATCTGAACAGACATCATATACTAAGAAGCACCTAGGAGATACTACTGAGGATTCTAAGAACTAATGAATACAATTTTAATAAGTTCAGAGTAACTACTATTCCCACTCATTTCATACATCCACTTGATCTTGACTGCCTCCCAAGTATCTGCATATTAAGTATTTGGTCTCCCATGTGATACTATTGGGGGATATTAAATCCATAAATGATTTACATGTTTTATTCTTTTTACCCTATTGTGCATCTAATTGGCTATGGTGGTTTGAATGAGAATGGCATCTATAGGCTCATATATTGTGGTTCTTGGTCCACAGTTAGTGAAACTGGAAAGGATTAGTAGATTCAGACTTTTTGTATGAGACTTTTTGTAGAGATTTGGCTCTATTTAAGGGTTCAAATTCCTATATCATTTCCAATTATCTCTGCCTCATGATTATTATTTCAATGTGTAAGTTTTCAATACTGCTCCAGTGGTTTGGGACAATTCTGTTTTCTGTCCATTATGTTATAAATAAATGCTGATTGGCCAGTAGCCAGGCAGGAAATATAGGTGAGACAACCAGACAGGAAGTAGAGGTGGGGCAATGAGAATAGGAGAATTCTGGGAAGCAGAAGCTCCCCCACAGTCCTGCCCAGACTCAGCAGAAGGAAGATGTGACCTGCTACACTGAAAAAGGTACCAAGCTATGTGGCTAACATAGATAAGAATAATGGGTTAATTATAAGAGTTAATAAGAAGCCTGAGCTGATGGGCCAAGCAGTGTTTTACTGAATACCGTTTCTGTGTGATTATTTAGGATCTAAGCTAGCCGGGTGGCCGGGACGAAAGCAGGCCCCTTACTACAACAGCTCCAGTGTCATACCTCTCTTCCTTCTGCATGCTCCTTGTCATGATTGTAATGGACACACTATGTGAACTGTAAGCTCCAATAAACTCTTTTATAAAATGTCTTGGGCATAGCTTCTTGTCATAGCTGTAGAAAAGTAACTAAGAACCTTTGCTTTACTTTAGTTTTTCCATTCCATTTCTAGGTAACAAATACATACTTTCCATGGAGTTTTTTGTTTGTTTGTTTGTTTGTTTTGAATGATGATACTTCTATGTATGTGGTAATTGGTTGAGACAACTTGAAAATATATCTACAAACTTGTTGATTGAGAATATGGAAAATGCTTCTTCTTTCCCAGTTATTTATGGGAGTCCTGAAATTAATGTGCTGGCTGAAAACTGTGTAGATTCTGCAGAGGAGGATTATTTCTGTCTCCTGAGATTCCCAATATTAGCTGTAGGCATGTTTTAGTTTATGGTAGTTTCCTATCCACTGCATGGTTTTATTTTTATATAACCTCCTCTTTGTGTTTTTCCCTATATTTGTATATATTCCCTGTTTTTAATCAAAAAATTTATATCAGTCAGAAAAATACAAATTTCTCCTTTCCAAAATTTTCCTCATACAATTTACATACTTTTCAGTGTTTATAGTCAACATGTAATATAACAGAGAAAGGATGTATTATTAGTCTGTCAATATATTTTGTGGATTCTCACTAAATCTACCAAAAAGTATACATCAAATAAATTTAAAACAGTTGAAATATTTCTGAGATAATATCTAGCTGTGTGCATGCTGACCTTTAAGTCAATATGTAGCCCAGGCTAGCTCTGGGCTCACCACTTCCTATCTTACCCCCTTGATGGCTGGGATCATAGATGTGTCGCCAGGCTAAATATAAAGTTTCAGATTAGATCTTCTGACATTTTTGTTACAATATTTATATAGTAATATATTTTAAATATGTTTGGGTTTTCTTATTGAATTGACTAGGAATCCTGTAGGAATGCTGAATATATGGGGTTACAACTATAATTAGTCAAGATGACAAACCAAGACCGTGAGAAACATTGTCATGTCACTTTCTCTGGCAACAAAGATTTCTCCTGTTGCTTATATTTGGGTTGGAGTAACCATTTCGTTTTCTAAGCTACTGAAATATCTCCATGAGAAGCATGGTTGTTACATCTTACTTCTCCCCATTCCCCTCCTGAGAGTTAAAATATTGTGTCTATTGGATGGGACACAAGTACTTGCATAAAAATGACACGCAGCCATTACTGTTCTGTGCTGCAGGTCAGTAGATTTACATCTTAGACATCATATTTTTATGAGTCTTTTGTCCATTTCCAGAATGACTGCCCAATTTTATGCTGTCAAGTTCTTATTTTATATTGCATGTTTGTGTGTTATATATGAACACGTGTTTATATAGAAGGTACATATTTGGTTCCCTTGGGGTCCAGAGAGATTTTTGGGTTCCATGGTGTTGAATTGAACCACCATGTGGATACTGGGAAATTTATCTCAAGTACTCTGGAAAAGCAACTAATGCTTTTAAGTACTAAACCATTTCTCTGTCCCAGTTTTCTCTTTTTTAGGTTTGGGATGCTCAATATTATTAACTCCACTGTGTTCATTATACTAAAGCAGAATTAAATTTGATTTAGTAGAGTTTTGGGTTTATATAAATATTCTCTCCTTCCTTTCTGCTATAGGGCATCATGAGCATTCCTTGATAAGATGTAGGTATCAGCTACTCAATTACATGGTTAGCAAAGGAAATAAGGCAATGGTATATTTTAATGGTTGAAGGTCATGGTTTTAATGGTTGGAGCTGGTCATTCATGGCTTGACAGATTGAATTTCCTCTACTTTGTTTATCTACGTGTCCACTCCACCTGAAACTATCTGTTCTACAATAAGAAATAAGATTTTATTTATCTAAAACAACGTGATTTTGTGCATAACTTGTTTTTAAATCAGAGTTTATTGTGCCCTGAACTACATGGGTCTTAAAAGGTTAATACTTGTAGTTAGTGTAGCACATATGTGTATTCATAGCTCTTGGAATATGAAATCAGAAGATCCCGGAGTTCAAGACGAACTTTATGAAGCCTGTTTGGTCTGCATGAGACCAGGTTTGAACTCTTCCCCCTAAACAAAGCATAGCATGTATTGTATATTGTCCTTTGATATAAATAATGGCAAATAAATTTTGAAGTATTTATTTACCTTGAACAAGTTCAAGTCTGTTAATGTCTATAAAAATTCATGGAATTGTGGTTTAAGAACTAATATTATTTGCATATGATTGTTATAGTTCAAAAGAGTAATAAACATAAGTTGGTAGCTTAAAGTATCCAAGCTGCAAGTTATTAAAGTGGAATAAGCTCTTGAAAATGAATATAGACTCTGGTAAATGCATATATTTAGTTAAACATTTCTGAATGTATTTTCTCTAACAGGAAAATTCAGAAGCATGGAAATAAATGCAAGTAATTTGAGTGCTGTGCATTGGCATTTAAATACAAGAGAAAAAAATGTTAATAGGATAAGTACCAGAAAGGATTAAGTGTTGCTAAACACTAAAGAGGATTAGTTATTATCCTGCCTTTACAGGCACCCAGGTTTCACGTGGCCAAGTAGATATGAAACAGAAAGCCAAAGCTAGAAATTGGTTTTCTTTTTTTTTTCCTATTTACTTTTTGCAGTTAACTTATATTAAAATCAGTTTTCTTATGGCACATAACTAAACAAGTAATATAATACCTGGGATTTCCTCTAGATAGTGTAATATGTAGTATTCTTCTAAATGTATTTTAGAAAAAAATCAAAGGTGTTTTTCCTCTAAACATTGCTTTTAAGTAAAATCCTGGATTTGTTAAGAAACAGTAGACACCATTTTAAAACCTATCCCTCATACAAGTACAGAAAGTTCTTAGTATTGATGTCAAAGGAGGTTGCAAATTGGCAATTCTTCATTTCATTTATTGCATATATTTCCCTGCATTATTGCAAAACGAAATATTTGTGCATTCTAGTATATGCAACATTTAACTATTTATGAAACTGAAACATTCTTCAGCACTGATGAAAATTAATTCACAGCTGTGGTCATCCTGACAATGATGAAATCACTTCCTTCCTTTAGTAATGTGATTGTCATTCTCAGTGGCAAAATATAAACAAGACAGTCTTACTATTTTAATTAGTGAAGAATTTCAAACCTCTTTAAGAAAAGAGAACACTTGTCGTGGTTTGAAAACTTTCAGTTGATAATCCACATACATCTAAAAATCTGTTGTATTAAAAATGGACAGAACAGCTGCTGATTTATTAGAAGAAAACATTAGGAGTTACTGAAAGGATCTTGTTAAGAAATATTGTCATTACATCATGCTTCCTTTCATGTGGAGATTATAGCTTCAGATTTTTATATTTGTATGTTTAACTTGGAATGTCTGTGGCGTCTTGAAAGGTAAAAAGTTATAAATAAGGGTTAGCCTAAGGGTAGTAAAGATAGATGTTTTATAAAAGTAGGGTGAGCGAATACTGGGGAGGCAAGATCTAAACAGAGTGGAGATAGAAGGATTAGGAATGAGAGAGTTAGGTAAACACTAGTAAAATTAAATATATGTAAAGAAGTCTTATGAAAGCCTATTTAATAAACTAAGTAAAAGTATTACTATATAAGAGAGAAGTATTGTTTTAGTCACATAGTTGATAGCAAGGTGATTAAAATTATTTATTATTACCATATAAGAAATAATGAATAGATTCTCAAAATTCATCATAAAGCATGTCTAATAATATAATTATTAGACTATTACTAATTATTATTTAATAAAATTTGTAATATTTATAGATATTTTGTTACAATAGTTGCAAATAGCAACAATCCAATAGCAATAGATACCTAATGTTCAGGTTTTGATTCCTCAATAAAATAATACTACAGTCAAATTAAATAAACCAGAGTTACTTGGAGAATTACCGAACTCTACCAATGCATGTTAAGTATAATATAATTGAAACAAAAATAGAGAACTTGATTCTAAATTATCCACAACATATAAGGGTAAAAATACATGATTTCAATAAAGTTGGAATGAATTGTATAGTTTAATAACTAAAGTAACGTTAGATTATAAATCAATATATTGGTTTATACTGATAGAAATAAACATCAATAACTAATGAGTTAGAATAGGCAAATATCTAGCAAAACAAAAATGTCAAATAGTGTATGTAGCTATATCACTCTGAAGGAGAAGTTAGGAGCAGATATGGCAGAAATTTTTAAATTTCACCTATTCTTAAAAAAGACCACTATGACTGCTAAGGTACTAAATGGTGTTATCACTGCAACATATAAAAGTTTTCTTCTGCTTGCTAGTTATTCACAGCATTCAGGACTTTGGGAGACATTTGTCCTAACAAAATCTCAGAGAACTGTGGCTTAGATCTTTACATACACGGACGACTATTATTCCCAACAACATGAGCACATCAATTGGTTTGTCTTTTTCGGTAAAATGATTACATATGGATGTTTTAAAATCTTTGAATACTTTACTGGTCACAGGTTATTGAGGAAAAAACAACAGATATTCTCATGTAACTGTGAAGATGTGTACATAAATGCATATTTGTAACAAATGATAGACACATATAAATGTACGGTTCCCTTTTAGTACTCCTGGGGAATTAATCTTTAGTTTGAAATTAATTTACAACCAGACCCATAATGCATAGTTTCAACATTTTTTCTGCAGTATGTTGAGCATAGCATTTAAGATTTCAACCAGATTTAGAGTCTTCCATTTTTCTCTTATGTCAGTTCAAAAAGACTGCTTCACTCTTTGTTAGTCAAATAGAAGATTCATTAAACAAATGTCTATTTTCTATCTCTATCTTGCCAGCCCTTGCATTTGGTAGTAAAATGAGAGACCTGGCATTTGTTCAGACTTTAAGTCTATGACTGTCAGTCAACTATACTGTAGTCTATCAAACAGCAACACATCTTTACTTAGTTAAACAAATATTCTGCAACACATACCAGTATGTTTGAGAAAAATCATTGTGAATTCTGGAACATCAGTTTCTTCATCTCTACAGTGGGAGAAAAAAAGATACCAATGTAATTCAAATTCTCTTCATTTGGAATATCACTTCAACTTAGATGTTAGAAATTAAAATTGTCATTGTTTATTTCTATCAAGACAAAAACCTCATAGGAAGAGAGGCTATGTCTGTTCTTCTTTCTCTTTTTCTTTCTTTCTTTTTTCCTTCCTTCTTTCTTTTCTTTTCTTTCTTTCTTTCTAATTAACATAGAGGGTTTCTTGTAAAAGTCGGTGAGGCTTTGTCCTTTCTGAATTAACCTCAGTTTGGGTTTTTTAGATTCATTTCCTTAGAGGGAGAGCAAAGTTTACTATAAGATTATAATCTACCTTAGGACATATCTCTTTCCCTTTCATCATTATTTTTCTTCTCAGTTATATTGATTTCTTTGATTTATAGATTTGAATTCCTGGTTCAGATATCCTCCCCTTTAATATGTCTGAATTAGACAGTTACATGGGTCCTCTTCAATGATCCTGAACCTCAGGTTAACAATGTGTGTGATATTTTAATACTTTAATTGTAATCCTTTAGGTAATTTAGCAAACTCTTTACTTTTACAAGAAGTAAGCTAATTTCACATGTTCAATTTCCTTGGAAAACAAAGTTAGTAAGTACTATTAACAGAGAATCTTAAATCTTAAAAGCAGTTTGCTTTAGGATATGAACTTGTCAATCACTTTCACCCAGAAGCTTCATAGTGTCACATCATCCCATTTGTCAATTTTGGCTTTTGCTTCTTGTATTTGGGAGTCATATCCCAATATTCTTTGATAAGACTGACACTCCAAAGTATCTTCCCTTTCTCCATTTACTGTTACACTTACAGCTTGCATTAACATTTGGTTTCTTTATATAATGATAGATGGTGATCTAGGTGTACCCCCGGCATGTGGATATCCTACTTTTCCAACATTCTTGAAGAAGCTTTCCTTTCCCTAATTTAAGTTTTTGAGACTTTTGTTTAAAATCAGTTGGTTGAAATGATTATTATTCTATCTTACTGTGTATGTGTAATTTTATGAAGATATCTTACAAGTTTTATTACTAAAAAATAAAGATGCAGTTTATAAGGAAAGAATGAGTATCTGGTACAGGCAAGAAGACACAGAAGAGATGATTAGTACACTCATTTTGGTACCTTGTATGAAATCCTGGAGTGAAAAAAAACTGGCATTATTGGAAAAGCTACTGCAATTTGAATGACCCTTGGGATGTAGTTAAGACTTACACATCAATTTCAATATCTTAGTTATGACATTTCTCACATTTAAGGTAGAATAACAACTTTAGAACACTGCTTAGAACTGTGAGAATGGTTCATTATTTTGTCAAAATTTGAGAAACTTGAAAATAATCTCAAATTTATTTGTATTTAATTATTATCCTAAGAACTTAATTTATTGATTTTTAACTATTTTGACATGTATAAAATTGATACAATAAATGAGCTTATTTGTTTTTTTACTTTCAATACTTCATACTTTAAAATTCCAGAAGATATTTTAGGTCAAATAAAAAATATTGAAAAATAACCATTGACAAATATAAATTGTCTTTCACAATGTGGATAAGAAAAAAAGTTGAATAATGCGGCAAACAGCTGTTAAAAAAAACTAAAGCTTTTAATTTTCACATGTTCATATCCATATCCCAATGAAATAATGAAATAATTATGAAAAAATCAAATATATGGGTTTTTAAGTGAAATTCCTTGTAAGAAACTGTCACCACCATGTGCCAAGTAAAATTTTGAAATAAGTGTTAAAAATAAATACATGAATAGTTCTTTAAAAACATACTAAACAGGTTTGATTTTTATCTTAGGAAGGCAAAGTACCTGCATAATTTAATGTAATTTAATAATGTACTTATTTTATACAATTTATATAAGTAGAACAGCCTATCAAATTAGATAAATGCTATGTTCTTTTAATAATATAAAATTCTATAGTTTCAAAATTATTTTAAACAATTCTACTTATAACGTGAAATCGTAGTACTAAAGATATCTGTTGCAATTTCAAACAACTGTTATCAATGTACATTATATATAATGTGAGAATTGCTTCCGGTAACAAGATTTCAGAAAGCTATATACAATTTTTTGATATAGAATAAACACTCTTTTCCAATATTTTCTCTATAAAACCTTTTATTAGTAGCTAAAGTTTTGTGATAGCTATGGCTTTAGCAATGACAAATGTCTTTACAGGGTTGTGGGTAGAAAAGTTAAAACATTACTGGGTTCCATGGTTACCAGTTACTATAGTAGTCACCGAGTCTTCACAAACAAGATAATCAATAGGAAGATCATTTCAGCTTTAAAGATGATTGTAAGACAGAAAATTAGGTTAATTAGTGACAAGGAAATTTATAATCAATTATCTACTTGATGTTTTTGTCTGGATTACAGTGTAATGGATTTATCTATAACTTGCTTTATTAAAATATATACAAGTTATATTTATCAAAATTATAGAGTAAGGAAACTGGAATGATGACTCAGTGGTTAAGAGATTTGCTTGCTCTTCCAAAGGACCCTGATTCAATTCCCAGCACCCACATGGGAGCTCACAACTCTCTATAACTCCTCTTCTAGGGGATCCAGAATCCTCATGGGACTTTCCTAAGCTCTCTGCAAATATATTACAGTTGTGTAACTTAGGAGTTCACATGAGACTCCTAACAGTGAGAGCAGTGTATGTTTCTGATTCTGTTGCTTGCTTTTGGGACTTGTTCCTTCTGTTGGATTGCCTCATCCAGCCTTAACAGAAAAGAAGTGTCTAGTCTCACTGCAACTTGATATTCTAGGGCAGGTTGATAACGATGGGATGTCCACATGTACCTGAACAAAAACAGTGAGGAAAGATTGGTTGGGAGGTGGGACTCAGGGAGAAACTGGGAATATGGGAGGGAGGGAAAACTTTGGTAGGCTTTAAAAATAAAATATAAATTAGTTAAAAGAAAGAAAGAAAGACTTCTTTTTTTGTTTGTTTTTGTTTTTTCAAGACAGTGTTTCTTTGTGGCTTTGGAGCCTGTCCTGGAACTAGCTCTTGTATACCAGGCTGGCTTCGAATATACAGAGATCCGCCTGCCTCTGCCTCCCGAGTTCTGGGATTAAGGTGTGTGCCACCACCGCCCAGCTTATTTTGACTTCTTTTGATGTTGAACGGTAAAATGTAATCAGAAGTGAAATAAACCCTCTTCTCCCAAAGCAGCCTCTCATCATGATGTTTCATTACAGCAATAGTATACCTAACTCAGACAAAAGCATATAGGTTACTAGAATTTAAGTCATTACTTCATCAAATTCCAGTTTCTATCTTTTTCTCTATCTCCATCTGTCCTATGGTCACTATTTCTCCATAGTTTTTCTTTTTTTGTTATCTGTTGCTTGCCCAAAAGGCCTGCCTTTCCCAATTCGGCTTCTCCAAATTCTAATAATTATCTCACAAGTAACAGATTGAGGCTTCTTTTGCAAGACATTAATTTTTGATGGTTGAACTTCTGTTTCTCTACTCTTGGTTGCTCAATATAATACCTAAAAATCCCACTATTTAGTTATTGTTTTATTATAATAGAAAAAGGCACTAGGGTTATAATGGTGATATGCGGATTCTGTTTTATCCATTATTTACATAAGTTTATTGAGCCCCAAAGGGCTTGGGTAGCCTCAACTCGACTACTAGAAAAATACATAGATTCTCTTGAGACAGTTCTGCTGCAGGCCTTTAGGTCTCTACGGTGCATTGTTTCATCTCCTCGAGCATCCCAGCTCTTCCTCACATATTCGGTCTCACTGTCCCAGTTTCACACAGTGCATTCCCAGGGTCTATTTCAGGATACTACAACCTTAACACATACTATACTGCTGTACTCAGTGGCTCTCAGGATCAATAATAAAAGACTCTGTGAGGCCTGTAGTCCTGCTTTTCTCATGCTTACTAAACTAGCATCATGTAGCCAGTTCTATCAAATACTGCTTCCAGGGCAGATAGGCGCCTGGCTTCTTTGGAACACCGTTGTAGTGGCATATGTGTGCTGACCTGAAGAAACACTTCCCTGTGTAGATCCTTTGAACAGGTGAATCCCTCAGCAGCATTCTCTTTATAAGTATCCACCTTTCAAGTGAGTTTGCATTTAGATCCTTAAAAAGATAAGGTCTTGCCTTTTGGGCACCTGTCCCGTTGCCCTAGCAACAAGCTTTGTCTATGTCTTTAAGGATATTAATCCCCTTAAAAATTACCAATGCTTTGCGATTTGTCCTCTCTAAGCCTTTCATTTTTGTTATGCTTTCTGATCTATTTTTTTAACCTTTATTGCTGTATGCCTAGATGAGAACAGTACACAATAATCATGGTTCAGCCTGAATGTTATTCTGTCTTAACATTCCTTCTGCTAAACAAATCATTCTGTTACCATCAATTCAACATCCTGCAAGCTTTCAGGGCATTTTCAGCATGGTGTAGCTCTATTATTTGCCAAAATATCACAGGAATTGCTTCTTGCCCACTTCCTGATAGAGGTCTTATTCCCTCATAAACCTCATTCAGCTAGCTTTCCACTGTCTGCGTTTGGTCACATTTTTGTCAACCAGAATTTTCCTTTAAGTTCTGCTTACAGTATTCTAGGGCTTTCCTGTCCCGCGTGTGTAGTGTTCTGTATTCTTTTGCAAACCAGTTCTGAAGGCTTAATAACCGCATGGACATGTTCATCACAGTGATGGCTTCACTGCTCAGAATCCATCTTCTGTCTTAGTTACTTGACACAATAGCTAAGGAAACAACCAGAGGAATAAGGGTTAAATTGACTGTGGGAGAACACAGTCTTTCATGGCAGGGAAGCGATCTCCGCCTGCCTTCCAGGCCGATGATTATATTGCATCTGTTGTTAGAAAAGAGAAAGTCATTAATGCTACTGCTCAGCTAGCTCTCTCCCTTTTATCCACTGTGGGACTGGTGCTACTCACATTACAGTGGTTCTTCCCACTTCAATTAATTTAATCTATATAATCACTCACGGATATGTTCAAAGATCTGTATCCATGGTGACTCTAAATCCATTGAAATTTAGAATCAACATTAGCTATCACATGGGGCATATATAAATGCACATCTTACCAAAGAATTACATTATTTAAAGACCTATATATTCATGTGATATGTACTTCATTAGCCAATGAAAAATAAGGTTGAAATTGAACTGTTACATTAGAATACTATGTTGTATTTTTTACATATTCTACAGTAAGTATAACAGTAAATCTTCTACATGGAAAGGAAGGACAGTAAACCTATTCAAAAATACAACTCCTAAAAATTTCAAGAGCTCATCTTCAGCAACATAGTACCATGACTGAATGTTCACTCATTATATTACAGTTTTAAAAATTCTTGCATTACAATGAATCAACATCTCTTAGAAACTTAATGTGTTTTCAGTAACTAATTATATTCTGGTACAGGCATTCACATTACTGTCCTAATCCTATTTTTGATGGCTGTATATTAAAGCATAATTCAGATTATTGTGAGATTAAAGAACTCAATATGGCTAGGCATCTGGAAAAATTATAACTCAGAGAGCAACCAATGAATTCTGGTTATTAAAAGGGAAGGGACATTGTGCCAAGAGATACTTTTGGCAATGTTTTAAGTGAGTAAGAAAATGGATAAAGAATTTAGATTTTAGACATGTAGACAGAGATAGAGAACACAGCCCTTATGAAAGCATGTTTTACAAAATCCAATTTGTTTCATCAATGTTTTCAGTTTTAATTTGAATAAAGAAAATACTTGTAAATTTATCAATAAATTAGTACATAAATCAATTCCTAGGTAGCCATTCCTAAAGTTAATTTTTAAATCTTAGCAATAATAATAATAATGTGGCCCTGCAGTTAGCAGATATTATTTTAAAAATATGAAACATTTATGAGTTATTTTTTAGGGTTAACTGATATAGAATATATATAAAACTGCTAAGGAACTCTTGAGTAAACCCAGAAACACATTCTGGAGAATGATTGTTTCTTCTTTTATGATAGATACTTAAGGAGTAAAAACAGAATAATTATACTCTTTTTAAATTTTTTTTATGAGTTCTCAAAGACCACAAAACTTATTTATATGAGAAAAGCATCAATTGTGAAATCTAAAAACCTATCCCTTGCTTTTTTATCTAATTGGTTTTCCTTTTTATAAAGATCTTTCTACATAACACTAGCTATCCAGAAATTCAATATATAAGCCAGGCTGGCTTGAATTTACAGATCCACCTGAATCTAAAATGCTGGGATTAAATCGTGTACCACCATAACATTTGTTCCTTCCATTTTTGTATGTTCTCAACTTGCCTAGAGAGTGGTAATTCTGAGAACCCAGGAAAACATTTCATTGTCTTGTGGTACTAAAGAATGGGAAGATGCATAAATGACCATATTTTCTTGACATAGTTTCTTTAGTCCTCATCATAGCCATGTACATAAGAACTATGGCAGGCCCCAGGGGGATAACATAACAGACTTTGTTATCAGCCTCAGTTCACCAAGAAACGCTGACCAATGTCAAAAAAAGTCAAGCTACTCTGGCTTTAATGATTCCAGACGTGATGAAATTCGGCAGATTGTTATAGCCATAAACTAGAGCCTATCTCTCTCTCCAACTCTAATTTGTATGGCCTTATAAATATTCCTATAGAAGCATATTAACATCCTTGGAGAAAAAGCAATGCATATCTATACATTGAATGGCTGCTATTTCTCATTATCAGTAACATTAATATTGTGAAAGCTGTTTTCATCTAAAATTCCTCCTGCAGAAGTCATGTTTTTTTCCCCATATGTGTTTGGTGTGGGATACTAGGACAGTCTATGAATAATGATTATTTTCAGCAAGAGATATGTTTTTATCAAATCAATTCAATTTAGCCTTATCAGAATAAGTCTTATACAGGGTACTATTCAATAATGAGAAACATATGTAACTCAGAGCTGAACAAATATAAGCTGCTTCCAGGCAATTTACAGAAATAGTAAGAAATCAATGCTTAAATAGAGATATGGCAGTATCGAAGAAAAAAATGTGCTTCCTTCTGAAGAGTAGTACAGTGATCCAAATTTAAAAGAATAGCCAGCAGATATGAAATAAGGGGATTAATCATGATTCTCTGGTCATTTTACTTCCCTGGAGGTCACTCTACTTAGAGAAAGTAAGAGATTTCCTAATGATTTCTCTAGTCAAATCCTTAAGCAAAAATGATATATTAGGATTGATTTACAAGCAAAAAGTCATACATACTGGCATGCATTCCAATGTGCTGGCTGTATTATTACTCATTTGCATTGAACATTTCAGGAAGTTCCAATGAATATCTAGATATCAGCTAGTTTTAATGTCTCCCTTCCTTCTAGTCACTACTTCTAGAAGTTTACAACTTGAGAATTGATTGTCTTCAAAATAGTATCCAATAGTCCTCTAACTCTTGAACTCAATCTGTCTTAATTATCAGATATTTGCTATTCAATCCATTATTTAGAACCACTGAAATTTACTACAGTATGCATGTTTTCTGACCATTGTTTAACACACAAAACAAACCAACAACAAAATTGTACTCCACAGAGCATGTGATCGCTGTGGGCCTTCAAGCTCACATTCATGATTTTCAGGTAATCAAATACTGGTGGAAGAAGAAAGTGTGGGGGTGTTTTTCCCTTGTAGCAGGATTGCTACAGACATTGTTTCTTCAATCTTAAATGAACAACTTAAAATTGGGACCTTCTGTGCATAAAACCTTCCTGTGATCATTTGCAGTTCATCTCTACAGATTTATCTAATGGATTTTTGTTAGTCCTTGGTCTCAATATTATCTTTGTTAATAAAATTATCTTTTAAAAATTATGAACTTAATATACATGCTTTCTAATTACATATGCCTCAATAAATACTACATAAAGCTTTGTGATAATCAAGAAAATAATAAAGCTTTATTAACTTTATTATTAACTTTACCTTTCCAGTTTTCGGTCTCTCACTTTTATGTTTGTCTCATAGTCTCTTGTTATGTTTTCCTTATAGAAGCTATTTATTTTTGAAATTTTTTTTCACACACTTATTAGCTGTGTTCTATCATTACCTGCATTCCTCCATTTTTATTTCTTGTCCAGGCTTCAAGACATGATAATTTTTGTTATGGTTGTTTTGAACCTGCAAAGAACTCTCAAACTTAATTTTTAAACCTCAAATTTAATTGTTGATTGTTAGCAAAAAGTCAAAATGTTACAAAACAAATTTGTGACATAATTATCCTATTTAGTATAATTTAAAGTTCATATAATGAACACATTTACAGATACTAAGTTTTAAGAAATGTAATTTAAAATTAATTAAATGTATTCAATATGAAACCTAAACTGTGTGGTATTGATGTATACTTTTAATTCCAGCTCTCGGGAGGCAGAGGCAGGCAGAGCTCTGTGAGTTCGAGGCCAGCCTGTCTAGAAAGCCAGATCCAGTAGTCAAGACTGTTACACAGAGCAACCCTGTCCACCCAAATAAAAACAAAACAATTAATAAATATGAAACCTTGCCCCCCAAATTTTTAACATTGAGAACTAAAGAGGTTCTTTAAAGTATATGACCTTTGCTATGCCTGATACATTTTTAATAAGCTATTATTTCATAATGTGAATATTTGCAAAATAATCTTCAGATTGTTAATTTCATACTACACTGCCTTAATCCACAATATTTCTGAAAGGGTGTTAAAGGAGATAAAAACACTTTCTAATGAAATATGAACAAACATTAAGAAAAATCTTTAAGAGTTTTATAAATGGAGTTGCACACATAAGTTAAAGTGAGAGATTAGTAAAATTCTTTATTTTAGTTTAAGAATATTTCTTTTGAGAATATAATTATAAATGGGTATATAAATGATGTAATATAATTATATCATTTTTTTCTTCCCTTTCCTCACATTAAACCCCTTCATTTCCCTACTTCTCATTCTTTTTCCAATTTAGAGGGTCTAAAACCTGTACAAACAAGCACAGGAAACTAAAAATTCTGAGAAGAGAAGACATAATCTTCACAAAGAAAAACACATCAAATATTTTTCCAATACCAAATGGTTGTCCTTAAAATATACATACAAGTAATATTATACTTACGGGGCTAGTTTTACTTATATATTTAGCTATAAATAAATATTTATATACATAGGTATCAATAGTTAATGATATAAAAAGTCATGAAGTAGAATTGTCCTTTAATAAGAAAGCTTAAGAGATAATAATGAAACTAAAAAGGGAGGAGGCATTTTCTCCAGATGACATCAATGTCCTGAATACACTGAAAAGCTGATTAATCTTCAGATAAATAGAAGAAAGTCATATAAATCCCTAATAAATTGCATGGGTATATTTGCTGTATATTAGGTGTGCGATAGATTAAATGTTTGTATTTAAAATTTGCTTTCATTCAATATGTTTTGATCACATTCTTTTTCCTCCTCCAACTCCTTCCAACTCCCTGCCCAACTCCCTGTGAGTTCATATGCTTATTGTACAATTTTGTCCTGAAAACTATTTCCTAGCAGTCACTTATCACCTTTAGCTCTTACACCCTTTCTTCCTACTTCTCTGCAGAGATCCCTCAGCCTTGATGAAAGGATAAAGACCTCCCATGTGAGGCTGAGTGATCCACAGTCTGCCACTCTTTGTTCATATGGTGGTTTGAAAGAAAATGGCCCCCAAAGGGAGTAGCACTATTAATAAGTATGTCATCGTTGGAGTAGGTGTGGCCTTGTTAGAGGAAATATGCCACTGTGGAGGTAGACTTTGAGGTCTCATATATGCTCAAGCTACACCCAGTGAGAGAACACTTCCTGTTGAATGTGAGTCAAAATATAAGAATCTCAACTCCTTCTCTAGCTCCACATCTGCCTACGTGCTACCTAGCTTCCCAGCATGAGAATTATGGACTAAACCTCTAAACTGTAAGTAAGCCACCACTATTAAGTTCTTTATATGAGTTGCCATGGTCATGGTGTCTGTTCACAGCAATAGAAACCCCAAATAAGAAAGTTCAGTTCTTAGTCTCCGCTTTAAACACCATCTACTAAAAGAAGCTTCTGTGTGGCTTGAGCAGGACTCTGATCTGTTATAGGAGTGTGTCATTTGGAGTCATTTTTTATACAATTCTTTTAGCCTAACAATAGGAGTAGGCTTTCTCTTAGGTCCCATGACATATCTGCACCTAGTCTTATTTTCCTGCTCGCATTAGCAATGCAAAGTATGGGTGGTTCTATCTTATATAGTGCAGCTTAAATGCAATAAAAAAGTGGATGGTTACTTTCATAACATAGTGTCATTATTGCAGCAGTCTGTCTGGTAAGCAGGCCTCTGTTGTAGGTCACTAGATCTGTAGATATTGATGAAGATCTTTGCCTTTAGCAGTATTCAAAGTTTCTTCTAGCTTCATGAACATTAATCTGTAAGAGAGAAGTTTACAATTGTGCATCACCAGCTTGATACCTCCATGCTTGATCACATAAATAAGCAATGTCTTCATCACATATTATGGATAGTAATTATTTATATATGAAACCTCTGTGGTTAATGACCCAACAATGTGTAACCCATTCCTGTTAAATTTCCACCTATTGGCATAAGGTGTGTAGTTGGTGGAATTGTCTCCCTAGTGATATAATGACTGTATTTAAATTCCTTTCATATGTGGCTTCCCCAAAGCCTTTTGCATTAGTTTTCTCTTCCCATGTTCCCCCTCTACCCTGCACTCTCATCCTTTTCTCATTTAATCCTTCTATTATGGCTTTCCATGTTTATCTTCATAGCACTGTACTCTTTCTTTCCTTTGTTGGATGTGGTAGGGTATGCCCTTAATCTTTCACTTGGGAGATAGAGACAAGGTGATATTTATGAATTTAAAGCCATGGATGTCTACCTATGATTTCCAGGCCAACTAAGGTTACATAAGGAAAACATGTCTCAAACCAACAAACCATACCTGAAGATATGTCTTTAGATTATATTTTTAATTTTCATTGTCAATAGTATTTGATTTGGAATCATCTAAGAGATAGATATACCTCTATACATGCCCTCGGGAGCATTTCCAAAAGAGTCTATATAAGGGGAAGACTCTTTCTGAATGTGGTTACATATAAGGGGCTTCAATGAGTGACTTAATAAAATGAGAGGGAAGAGTGAGCAATCTGTACATGGTCACTGATAACCAACACAATGCATAAGCTGCCTCATGCTTCCTTACTCGGGCCTTACTCCTGTGAGGGGCTTCAGGCTTTCAAGTTATTAGTGAAAGCCAATCTTTTTCTCTCTTTTGTTCCTATATGTCAAACACTTGATCACAGCAATGGGAAAGTGCCAAATATAGGTGAAATACTAAACAAGAATTACTGATGGGTTCTATGATAATGATGCAATGAAATGTACAACCAGAATAATTAAAAGTGCTTATTTTTCTGCTATTCGTCTTTCTTTAATTGTATTTCCATTATTGTGAAGTAAATCCTAGTTCTAATGTTTGGCAAGTATTCTACCAGTGAGGTGCAATTTGGCTTGGACCCTGCTCTCCCCTTTTTAATAGTAAATAGTGATTTCCTTAATTTTATCTTTGCCCTTGATCCATAGTCCCTCCATGTTGAAATGCAGAGGTAGGTAGGCATTCATATTTGTAGTCTGTGGACAAGACTGAAATAATTTGACATTGTTGTTATTTAACAAAGTAGCACATTTATTCTCATTTTAAATTTTCACCTGACAAAACTTTTACTTTACATGTGTTCACAAAACATAAGTATATTATTTGATGAACAGATGTCCATCTAGTTGCCTTTTAGTTGTTATTCAATACAGTAATATTTAATCAAAACAGGAGTTTTAATTCTTTAAAAGTAAAACTTTCTTGGTATTTTTTATTTTTAATGTGTAATTTATATTACATTTTTAATTTATAGTAATATAAAGTATAACTGTAGTTTGCTATGTATTTTAAATGATGAGATTATCCTTAGAGGTTTTTTTTTTTTTTATTGTGCCAGAGGTTTGTGTGATCTGTATCATAGCGTGAGAAAATACTGAACCTGCAACTCACAGAATCAAAGTCAGCATATAACTCCCATTCTTGTATGCAAAGGGTAGACAAAGATCAGGAACAGAAACAAAACACAAGGGCTTCTTCTATGCATCTGAATCAATTGAGTTTTTAGTGCAAATGATGAAAGATTTGCCTTTGTTCAAGTCGCCGAGAGAGGCTTCTTTTTAGAACCTGGTTTCTGAATTTTAGGTAGCAACAGTTAGCTGATTGATGATACCAGATATTATCTCCAATTTTCCAAAGTAATTTGACTTTTTACAAGTAAGATTGCTGGAATGACGGTTATTTCTGGCCATCTTTGTTTGACTTTCAAAATGTCATTATTTTATGAAAATCTGTCACTCTAGATATTCTTTTTTTTGTATTTTATTTATTTATTTTTCCATACATTGTTTTGTTTTATTTTTTCCATTCAAGAACATAATTAAAGAAATAAAAATTTTCTTTTTCCTTTCTTCCCCTTCTCCCGGTCCCCTCCCACTACCCCCCCACCCCTCCTCCCTCCCCCTTCTTCCTTGAAAGAGGACATGGTGCCCTGCCCTGTTGGAAGTCCCACAAACAATGACACCAGAACCTATCTCTTCTGCATGTATTAACTTTTTGAGAACCGAGTCTTTTTGAATGCACTCCTTCCTAGGCCAGGAGGGATGGGGGTGGGCCTTGGACTTCCACTCTAGATATTCTTAAGTGTAATGAGTGCTATCACAAGAACACACTGATCAGGTAAACTTATCAAAAAAAGTTTTAGAGTAGGTTGGAATTATGTAATGACAGGGTACACAATCTTTTTCTGATGATTTAAAAAAAGTGGTTAGGCATCTTAAGTTGATTGATGGTCTTGATCAGAAAATATATATTCAGTGTGCAGTAGTACTTCAAAATCTTGTTTCTAGCCTTTTCACAGCAAATGTCAACTACCTTGAATTTATAATTTATTGGGCTTGTGTAGCATAAAATCACGGTGGTTTGTAATCTAAAAGGCTCATGGTTTGCTTCCCTTGGATACTTCATGTATATATGTAGCATATTAGGAGATATTCCATCGAACCTGCATGAACCCAGGAGAGAGTTGCTTGACTTTATAGAAAAAAAATAAGATAGAGCAGATTTTAATGGTTTCTTTGCATTGTAAGTTAGACTGTATTTTTTTTCTCCCTTGTCTTTTCTTTGTTCTTTTATTGTCAGGGAAACTTGATCTTGTTCTTTCTGGGGTGGGAAAGCAACCAATGGTAGAATTCCCCTTCCTATGAGGTAACACTTTCTGTCCAGTTTGGACACATTCATCTTGATTGAGATTCACTAGGATTCTGATGTAAAGATTTATTTTTATTATTATTATTTTCTTTTACATATTATATCCTGACTGCAGTTATACCCTCCATCCTCTCTTTTCATTACCCCTGCTCTAGCCAGATCTTCAAGAGATCCACTCCTCCTTTCTTCTTAGCAAATGGCAAGCTCCCAGGCATATCAACCAAACATGGGATATCAAATTATAACAAGACAAGGAATAACCTCTCATATTAAGGCTGTCTGTGGCAACCTCGCAGGAGGAAGGGGGTCCCAGAAACATACAAAAGAGTCAGAGACAATCCTGCTCCCACAGTTAGTAATCTTACAAAAACACCAATTTACACAAACATAACACATGTGCAGAGGATGTAGGTCAGACCTATACAAGTTCCCTAATTGTGGCTTCAGTCTCTGTGATCCCGCCCTTATGTGACCTGGAAAGTCAGTGGTTTGGGCCATTTCCTTGTCATGCATTGACCCCTCCACTCATAGAATCCTTCCTTGTGCTCTTCTGCTGTATCCCAACCCCCTCCCTGGTTCCACCTAATGTTTAGCTGTTGGTCTCTCTGTCTGCTCCCATCAATTGCTGGATAAAGCCTTTCTACTTCTAGAAAGTTCTTAGCTGCTTTTTCTTCCTAGGACTATGACTTCTTTTATTCTTTGTTTTATTTAAAGCAGATATTTTAATACACATAACTTTTGCCAAACTCATTTATTTTGGATTGCACTGACTTAAATAAAATTAAAAGTAAAACACTTTCTATAATCATCATACTTTTAAAAAATTCTGTTGTTCTTATGTTCATGGTTTTTCTTCCTCTGTGAGAGTGTCATATTTGTTTGCTTAATTGTCTGTAACCATGACTCTAAGAATAAGACTATATAAAGTTATATTAGTACTCTATAGTCTGATTCTAGATGGAAGATGACATTTGTGTGCATTCTAAGTTTTCAGAATGTTGAATACAAATGTGTGTGGAATTAATTATATTTTTAATTAAAAATCTGGTTAACACAGTAGGCTGATTTATACTATAGTAATATATGTATAACATTGGGATAATTGTGGTTGTAATTCAGATACATCATTGAATAAGTCATAGCCCAACCATTAGCCTGTTTTTGCAACAAAAGGACAGTCAACACTTATGGGTTTTTTTTCTGTTTGATAGGTAGAAAGTAGGTTCTGCCTTTCATAATTCAAGGTGACATAATTAGGACAAAGAAGTGAAACAAATTTTGACAACATGGTACACACTCAACCTCTCCATCCAGATGCAGGACATATTATGTATTACCTTTCTCCATCTCCAATTTCCTTTTATGATATGGATAAGTTACACTTACAGACTTCTCCATCTCCCATTTCCTTTTATGATATGGATAAGTTACACTTACAGACTAATAATAATTTTGAATATGTATTGTATAGTAAAGTTTTAAGAAAACAGTTGTTCGATTATTAACAGCAGCAATAACAATTGCTACAAATGAAGTATTGCGTATAAACATAAAATTATGCTAAATTTTTGTTTTTGTATTCAAACTTTGCTGTTAGATACGTATTATTATCACTTAATTTTAAATTTGAAAAACTTATGTCTAAGGAAGTTTAACATAGAGCATCCTATTTCAAAGTCATAAGCCCAAATCAGCTGCTTGATATCATTTCTATTTGTCAATGAGAAAAAGAAAACAAGAAACAAGTGCAAGGCAGTATGAAAAATGTTTGCAATAATTTTTATATAAATGTAAACAAGGGAAGTCTAAAATATCAAATATGATTTCTTCCTCTCTGTACTATCAGTGTGGTATAAATAAATCGTGTTAAGTCTACTAGATGACATTCTGTACATCTTAATGCTTGTGAGAGTCTTGCAAGGCTTACAATACTTTGGGCCGTGGATACTCATCTTCCACCTATTAAAATGTGCTAAGAAGGCCGTATGGTTCAGAGGAGATTCTTTGGCTTTGAGTTAAGGCTCATATCTAAATTACAATAGTATGAGGACAGATTGTGCTTTATTTTCTTTTCCATCTTTAATAAGTCCGGGAAAATATTTTTTAAGAGTTGGGAGTATCTACTCTATATATTTATATATTTACACAAGACTTAACATTTAAATGAGCATTTCTCTAGTAATCATTGAGAACTCTCTAATGAAGTCTAACGGGCAAAATTCTTGGAATGGACATCTGTGTGGGATGAGAGGGCCGAGGCCAAGATGTCAAGATTAGCTAGCAATGCAGGGCAAAGTGTGGTCAATCTGTGGAATAGCATTGTTAATTATTTATAATTTGATGTATTTTAGCATTAAGTTGGAATTGTGATCATTTGGAATATAATGGTAAATATAATTTCATTCAACAGCAGCTGATTAAAGGCAAGAGAGTCTCTTGGCTATTGTCTATGGTATGTTAACTTGAACACAAGAATAAAATTGACTGGGAGTAGGGGCTAAAAGATGAAAAGAAAAGTGAGAAAGGGTAAAGTGACAATTAGGAGAAGCAAATTAAACAGTAATTAAAATGTGATTTTTATATCTGTGCTTAATGCCAAGTAGGATAATATTAAACATTTTAAAATCTTTAATCTTCTCATTTCCATCAATCAGCTTTTTAATTTTTTGACTAATCATTTAGAAAATTAAAGTCAACCAATCTTTCACCTTGGTTACCTTTTTCAGCAGTGAATATATTCCAGCTTCTATTTAACATGCTTTCATTCAAATGTAAACCTCAGAAAAATAATAAAAGTGTCTACATTATAGGAGTGCTGAAAGGGAAGCTAACATAATTAATGTCAGAAAGCTAAAATCACGATACTAAAAAGAGTGTATGTTAAAAATGGATCTGTAACTTTCTGAAATAATACACAACCTCAATTAATTGATTAATCTCTATCTTTCCATAGGTTTGAAATCTATCTTTTGAACCACCTGTACATGGTAAATTTTCAGGAATTTAAATGCCATAATAACTTCCTCCGATAGCTACACATTCCAGATTGTAACTATCGTAAACTTCCCTGTAGTCTTCAAGTTTCTATGTATTAAACATGGAAAACTCTTGTTATTAATCGGTGTGAGGAAGTAGTGCTGGGATGTCATAAATAAGTGAAAACACACACACACATAACACACTTTCAACTTGGAGTCCTCATTCTTGACAGTACTGGAATTCAAGGGCTCCTTTTGAATATGTGTTTTGTTCCATTTTGTATGATTCTGTTATTTTCTTGTTTACATCTGAGTTTATGAAATCCTTAAAATATAAGTCTTGTGTTGTTCATCATTCAATGTTCTAGCAGCTGACACTTAGACACAATGGACAAATTAATTCTCTTTGATAACAGATTCATAAGAGTACTTTATCTTAATGCAAAAATTGATATTTTTTGTTTTCATTGCTTCATCTGTTTCTTCTGTTTATCAGTTTCTTCTATTCATTATTTTTTTTTCTGTTCCTTTTATTCTGCCTGGTGACTTTTCCCCATTTCTTCATTTCTCTCTGGAAACTTCAGTTCTTTTTTCTTTTTCCATACATTGTTTTGTTTTATTTTTTCCATTCAAGAACATAATTAAAGAAATAAA